>JAOANR010000010.1:24686452-24961557 GCA_030278955.1 Hygrophila difformis
ATAGCGATTACTGTAGCAATTACTGTAGCAATTTACTATTGTAATTACTGTAGCGAGTTACTGCGGTAATTACTGTAGCGAGTTACTGTAGTAATTACTGTAACGAGTTACTGCGGTAACTACTGTAGCGAGTTACTGTAGTAATTACTGTAGCGAGTTACTGCGGTAATTACTGTATGTGAGTTACTGCGGTAACTACTGTACAAGTTACTGTGGTAGTTACTGTTCAAATTACCGTGGTAATTACTGTTCAAATTACCGTGGTAATTACTGTGGCGAATTACTGCGGTAACTATGCGAGTTACCGCGGTAACTACTGTACAAGTACTGTAGCAGTACTGTAGCAGTTACTGTAGCAATTACTATTCATCGTCTTCTCCGATTTTCCAATCGGTTTTTTCCGGCGATTTCGCCGGAATCCGACCCCCAAATACGCCCCAAACACGTAATTTAAGCAATATAATCCTTGCCTGATGTCTTCCAACAATAATCAACCTCCGATTCGTCGATTTCAAGCTTCAATCGGGCCAAATCAACCCAAAAATCCTAACATCAAGAATTTCATCAAACTCAACCAAAATACCACCAAGTCCAAAGAGAAAACAAGCGAGAAACACTTACCAAATCGTTTGCAACGATTTGCCACCAAGATCCGTCGGATCGGGCAAGATGTCTTCACTCCTCTTTTATTCCAAAGAAGACCGATCGGTCTTCTCTTCCTCCTCCAACTCCCGAACCACAATCCAACCTTAGCTTCCCCAACACCAATATAGCTTCCAATCAAGAATCCAAGCTTCCCAAAGTGCGCAAAAACTATAAAAGTTCACCAACAATCTTCATTCCCGTCACCACCATGAACCCCCACCAAAACCCACCTCAGAGCCCCATCAAAAACAAGTTGTAAGGTGTGGAAATCACTTACAATAGGTGTGCATTCAATCCCCCCACTTGATTTGAGCTCAAAACACCAAATTCTCTCCCACAAGCTCACTTTTCTACACCCTTGGGCACCAAATACGGAATGAACCCTAGTTGCAATTGTTGAGCTTACAAAGTGATGGTGTGGGGGATGATTTGGGATTTTTTAATTTGGGTATGGGTCACCCCGGGTCGGTTCGGAAGATTGATCATTGAGTTGGGTACCCATTGTCTTGAGGTCATTTCTACCATATTGAACTCATTTGAGGCACTTGAGCTCTTATTATCTTGTGAGTTTGCTACCCCACTTATTCTTCCACTTCAATCCAATATCTCTCTTACAAAATAATTCATATTATTTATCTTTATTAATTAACCACAATTACTTAAATCAATTATGCATTAATTAATTCGGGATGTGTACAGTATTAGTTTATGGTTTGACTTTTACTAATGTTTATTGTATTATTTTCACTTAAATTTTTATTGGTGTTATACAAATTAAATATTATAGTCAAATGAGAATGTTAGATTCGTCTCCGTCTTTGTAGTTTTTTAAATATTAGACTTTTAAAACTTTTATTTGTATCGAACTTGGAGTTATTATTGATGATTTAAATTGTACATTGGACTAGAAGTTTTTGTATAACAGTGATAAAAACATGAATTAGAGTTAAATAATAAAGAGCAATTTCCAAGAAATGTACCTAAACTATTTCAAAATTTTCAAGTATATACCTAAACTTTTTTCTTGGAAAAAAATAGACCTCAACTTTTAATTTCTGAAAAAGCTACACTTTTTAGTTTTCAAAAATATCTTTTAGACATCATTACTTTTGGGATACTAAAATTTGGGCTCTAATACTTTTTCAACATTTTAATTTAATCCTTAAAGTTCTATACATTTAATATTTGATATAGCATAATTTTTTATATAAGAATATTTAAATGTAATGATCCCAACCAATTTTTTTGCTATAGTGGTCCGGGCCAATTTTTTCTTTTACCTATTTAATATTTTAAATAATTAATTATCTCAAAATAAATATTATTCAAAAAATATAAAAATTACAAACAATGATCATAGTTTTACCTATTTATAGTATTTGTTTATCACTTTCCTTATTATCTTTTATTTTTTTATTTTAAAATTAAATATCCATATTTAATCCAAAGAAATTAAACCCCCTTAATTCTTTTTTATTTTTTATTTGTTAGATAAGGATTCAAACGTTCCAAAAAATTAAAAAATTCAAACCCAACAAAAACTTAGAGAATGATAATTAATATGTTTTTCAATATATATGTGTAGTACTAATTTTTAAGCAATTTTATCATAATCGATGTATTAAATGTAAGGGCCTTTAAGTATCAAAATAAAATCTTTAAAAATTGATTAGGGCCAAAATATAGTTTCCCAAAAGTAGAAAATGTCTAAAAAGATATTTTTTGAAAACTAAAAATGTAGTTTTTTCAGAAATAAAAGTCCAGGTCTATTTTTTTTCTAAAAACAAAGTTTAGGTATATGTATGAAAAATTTGGAAAAGTTGGGGTATATATTTTGGGAATTGCTCAATAATAAACAGTGTTATAAAAGTCTAAATGTGTTACTTAAGAAAAATGGAGAAAATACTTCCTCCATTTTTTTAAATGTTACCTATCTCATTTTCAAGCAGTCAATGTGTATTTTAAATCATTAATAACTCACGGTAAAAGTAAAATTTATAAAAGTTTTATATTTGAAAACTGCAAGACAAGACGAATCCAACAAGATCCCACTATGCTATAATTTTTTCTTGTATAATTATGATAAAATCGAAGTCAAAGTGATACTTTCGTATCCAATGCATTTGATCAGGAAACCATTGTTGAACACGACGCGAACAAAAGCCAAAAGTTTTAATACTGTTACAACTATGTTCAGGAAAAAATATTTGAACGTTGACCATGCATTCATGATAATTTTCGAACATAATCCATATGTTTAGGAAATCATTCCTGAACAAATTGCGGAAAAAAAAAAAAAAAGAGAAATTGATTTTCAAAGTGCTTACCATGACTTTGGGGGGGGTTGACCTCTCGTCAGTCATTTTGCATATATAAACTTGTAGAAACTTTAATGCATTTTTTCACTAATTTGACTTGGATTTGAATGGTATTATTGTAAGAAAATTTTTAGAATTGAACGAAGAAGATAATAGAGAAGCGAGTGAATAGTGTGAATGTGAGATGAAATTTATGTTTAAATATGGTATGTATTTAGCATTTAGAGGTTGTGACTTTAAAAATGTGGAGATTTATGGTTTAAACATAGTGTGTATTTTGATTTTTTATTTATTTATTTACATTGGATATTTTAGGAAGACAAAAATTGAATGGTATGTGTTTAGCAAAATTGAATGGTACATTGCTATGCGTATTTGCCTACAATGCAATAGTTAAAGGGCAAGCATTGCTGGAGTGTATCCTGGCCATTGGATCCGATTTCTTAGTTAAATGGATGGTGTTGATGATATGAAGGAAAATTATGTCATTTACTCTATTTTATTATTTTATTTCTTTTACTTTAAATAGATATAATTACAAAGCACGTATTTCCACGATTACTTTACGTAACTTTTTCATTAAATAATGATACTTCCTCTGTTTTTTAATGTTGCTACGGATTCACTCAACACGCAGTCCAATGCACATTTTAAACCATTAATAACTCAAGTTCGTTAGAAGTAAAAATTCTAAAAGTTTGATATCTAAAAAACTATAAAACGAGACGAATTTAACAAGATCCAACTTAGCTATATTTTAACTTGTATAACTATGATAAAACTTAAGTTACAGTGTTGTATGAACAGTGCCACATTTGCAAATGTAGCAATCTTTAAAAACGGAGGATGTATATAATAATGATCGGAAATTAATAATACTGAATGACGAAAGTTCCAATACATAATGTGACGGGAATTATGAATCATGTACTCCCCATAACATTCTGTCTTGTACCGGTAACATTTTGTAGTATACTCGCAAACATTCTGTCTTGTATTGAAAACAAAACATTACGTATTCATGAATGAATCATTATGTATTGTATCGGTAAATATTCTATCTTGTGTTGGTAACATTATGTCTTGTATTTGCAATATTGTATGGAAAACATTCGTCTTTCTATTTGAAGCAATTCTTGTCTTGTATTTGCAAACATTCTGTCTTGGGTAACATTATGTCTTGTATTGCAAACATTCTGAAAACATTCTGTCTTGGTATATTATGTTTTGTATTTGCAAATATTCTTCTGATATTGAAAACAATCTGTCGTTCTATTTAAAGCATTCTGTTTTATATTTGCAAACATTCTGTTTTGTATTGTAAACATTCGGTGTTTCTATTGAAGCATTCGTAAGGCATTTGTCTTGTATTTGCCTTTTTCTTATCTCTCAACAATGAAAGTTTTCTCATAATATAACGAGAAACCTTTCATATTCAAGCCATACATTATCTTACCTCATGCACTCCTGTGGCTTTGCTCTTTTTTCCTTTTTATCTGTCTGTTTTTCTTCTTCTTTTATAATATTATCACTTAGTGGTTATCATTACCTCTGCATATTCAAGCATATCTGAAAAAAAAAAATTTAAATCTTGCGTGTTAGAGATAACGAATCATTACGATTGGTTCCAATTTTATTTTTATTTAAATCATATATTAATAAGGAAAAAGACATAATTAACCTTACCATCAATATACACCATTAGATCAATATTACATTGGACGTTGGATATCACTCCATCATGTACTGTACGGGGAAAAAGTGATTCCATATAGGAACCACATCGATTGTTGTCTTTATATGCCACATGCTTAGAAATAGCTAAAGAGATTAAGGCCTTGTTCTCTAGGCCTTAATTTTTCTGGTCTGATCTGAATTTGTAAAATCTGATCTGGTCTGATCTGAATTGATCTGACCTGGTCTGATCTGTTCTGATCTAATTTTATTTATATTTGGATTCTAATTATTTTTTTCGATAAGCTATTTTGATTTCTAATTAAATTATGGTAATAATATAAATAATATATAATAATAAAAATTAATAATTACTATTTAATATTTATTATATATAATAATAATATTAATTAAATAGTTTTATTATATATGTTTAGTTATTTTTGAAAATATTTTTGAAAGTATTTTCTAATATATTTCAACAATATTTAATGAAAGTATTTAAAACTATATTTTCAAAGTATTTATAATATAAAATATATTAAAAACGTGACTAGTATATTTAAATAATATTTTGAAGAGCAAAAAAACATTTTGAAAAATACTTTTAAAATTAGTATTAAATAAGTACAATATAAATAATATTTGCATACATTCCTATATGTTTTTGCCTTTTTTTAAAAAAAATATTATATTTAATTATGTAAATGTATTATAATGATCTGATGTCTGGTCTGAATGTTTCTGGTCTGGTCTGGTCTGATCTGATCTGATCTGATTTGATCTGGTCTGATCTGAATGTTTCTTATCTGATCTGGTCTGATCTGATTTTGGAAGAAAAAAGTAATAAGGTTTGAAAATAAGTTGTAGAGAACGGGGCCTAATGTGAATTTCCATCTTGTTTTTAACTTTTTTTGTTTTTCATTACAAATTACTTTTAGTTCTTCACAGGTTCTATCAAAATATTTAACTTGAATGCGTATTTTCTCAAGAAATCAAATTATTTATTAAAATATATCTCAAAGTCTCAATGCAAGGGCTTATATATAGACGTCTACAAATAATTTTACTGTCACACTTAAAAATTTCTCTTATGAAATCTATTCATATCCATACTGTGTATTAGAAAAAATAAATAAATAAATAAATAAATAAATAAAAACTTAGATATAAATACCAACCCTCCTAAAAATGGAACAAGATGCAACACACTAATATTACAGAATTAATTTTGAATAAATACAAATCACGATTGCTTCATTTTATTATTTTTTTTTTGAACTAAATAAAACAACATTGCTCATGGCAAATGATTCACTACATTCACTTCAATAAAAACCTCATTGCCTATTGCACCATATAAATTATAAAGTTGATAAATCCTGAACTTACAATCATCTCCTATTACAATGTTACTATTTTCGTGGAAAAATCGCACGCAGGCCGCTACGCATCATTTTTAATTCATCCTCTCTTCTTCGTCGCGTCCTACATATTGCAATAATTGTACTTCAAAAACTCTACCACCTTCTGCATATAGTAATCCAGACACCCTTCTCCTTAAATGCAAACTTAAACTTTCCCACAAAACGTTTGGGAATGACTGTAAAATCAATTTACTTGATCAATTTATTTTGTTTACCTGCTAGCTTTTTATATTTTTATCAACTAATTTTCATTATATAAGCTAATTTTTACCAAACACTTTCTTTTAATATGTACATCATCAACACAGTTGTCAAATCATTTTACTTAATCAATTAACTACCAAGTAATAACAATTAATATAATCAACTAACTTTACATGCTAATTTTCAAGTCACTCCTACTTCTTTTTTTACTGCCTTTCAATAACTTCAAGACAGCTTTACAGGCGAGTTTCTTCGCGGTAACTTTATCTCTTTCGGAACAGGTGTGTACATGCACAACACCGTCGTCGGCTTCTACTTGTACTGTAGCATGCACCATACCATTTTGAATAGAAACCACAGGCTTCCTAAAAGTATACTGATGCCTTTGGCAGAGCTCATACAGTTCCCTCTTGGGTTGGAGCCTCACAGTTTCAGGTGTGACCAAGGGCTCAAATAGAGGCCTCATACTTTGAAAAACCCTGTCTTTTGTCGTACCCTGAATCAACATATATTGCTCCAGCCAGCGCCTCGATTAACATCGCCAAGAACCTTAACCAGAATTGAAAATAGATTTCAGATTGTATACAGTTGGATATGGTCTTACAATAAACTTTTTTGGTTTGTTTATTTTTTTAAGGAATGAGGACGAACCTTGGGGAAAGCAGACTCGGATTCCCAACCAAAAGTTGAGGCCAATGGTGACTCCTCAAACTTGTCAACTGCTTGAATGATTTGTCCATGAAGCGTCTGTGAGGCATGAAGTATAATGCTTGTAAAGCCCAGCCTTAATGGCTGATAGTGCATAGCATTCATTGTTCACGGGGATGCGGACCTGAGATCTGTTAATAATCCTGGAGAGAGTCCAGGGTAGTTATGACACAGATGTCGGGTTATTAGATAATCTAGAACAGCATCTCCCAGAAATTCCAGGCGCTGAAAGAAAATAAACAAAAATAACGAAGTCAGCTTCAGTGCAAGGAAAATGCCATTTCATACAATTTTTTTCATTATACAAGTGCATACCTGGTAGCATCCCGGAATTTCAGGCAGCATATAGGAGCCATGTGTAAGGGCCTCAACAAGGAGGGAAGCATCTCGAAACGTATAGTTCAAGAGAGACTGTAAAGACTCAACATTTACATGCATCTCTGGCTTCACAGAAAAGTTCCTTGTGTAAGGCACATTGACAAAGTTGATGCCAATGCCGAGCCATGTCATAAAGGACAACGCTGCTCTTTCACCCCCGGCTCTCAGGTATGCACCAATTAACGCTTCAACTACATCAAGCTACAGTCTTGAGTTTTATTTTCCTACTCTTCCCGATATAGAATTTTTTGGAAAAAATGGTCTCTTCTCCGAGTATATGGTTTTCACAATTTGTGCCCGGAATTATCCATGATTTCTTATGGAATGGTTCAGTGCGTATGAAACCCTGAGGTTAGAACAAAAAGGATATCTTGTTAAAATGATACATTTTGGGAACAAAAGAAAAAGGAGATAATCTAGAAGAAATTGTGCTTCATTACCACAATCTTTTTGTCGCATCCCAACTTGCACAATGTAGCGTTGCAGGTTAGTCTCTCTCTTTTTGCACTAAGCAGTCCTTCGTGTCGATTTTGAAAAGCTTGAAAGAGATGCTGCGAAGCTGCATACTTGAGAAAAGAGTCACCAAGAGTCCTCCAAAGATTCCAAATGAATACTCTCTTGGCATTTCTTCGTAGTGATTGCTTCTAAAAACCTAACGAATACAGAGATACTATTAGAGAGCAATAAATGAGTGAGTTCCATTTAGGCACATAACTTAATGTGCCTTATTAATAATAATGCCCCTTGGCAGGCAAAAAACCTAAAACCGTTCGGGTCTATTCTATATTCCTTACAACTCAAAAAATTGTGACAGAAAACATGTGTCATGTGAGTCTGTGATGTGGTAATAAGATTATCCACAAAGTACTTTGGGAGACAGAAATGCTGTAAAGTAGACAAAGAAAGACCATAAACATAAACGAGCAAAAACAGAACGACTGCTAGAATATATTCCCGGTGAGAATTGTTGAAAGACATACCGTGAGTATTGGAATAACAACGTTTGGCTCCATATGCATACTTTTCAAGTTTGCAGCCATAAGCAACGACTCAATCCGATGCATAACCGATGGAAGGAATGAAAACGTATAGAACGTCGATGCAGATATTGGTGACATGAGAACTGAGCAAACCTCTGGTGGTAATTCATAAGTGGTATTACTCGACTCTGTGCCAAATGATAAAGAAAAGAAGTCAGAAAAAACCACATCATACAGCCCATATCATAATTTACAGAATGAGTGCACCGTTCAGTAGTCTTCAAAGGCCAAGATGGCATAAGACAAGTATGTGTGGAACCTTGTTTGCTTGATATCCTACATCTCTGAAGGCAATTCTGCACACTAAAGATACGCTTCGCATTAAGGAAGTTTTCGTTTTCAAATTGCAGCTTTATACCATGTCTGCAAGAAATATTTTAAGCATCAGCATACAAGTGACTAAAGCTTGGATTGCACAAAAATTTAAAATACGAACCTCTCTTCATAGTATTTTTTATAAGTAATGTGTCTTCCATCTTCAAGCTGAAAATGTGTGCCAGCATTTATACCATCCAACGGGCCAGTAATACAATATAGGAAACCATTTTGGGGTGTACAAACAAGGGACTGCTCTAAATAGCAGCAACACACCAAATTACCACCGTTCGTCCGCTTGTACTGACCATGACCTCTAGAGGAGAAACAGCGAGTATGATCATCCCTTACAGTATTTTTAGGATATGAAACGGCAGTAACACTCTTCCAATCAATTGATACAATTGGATTTGATTGCAGAGCTGGGAGAAGAAGATAGTCAAATATTGAAGAACCATCATTTTTCTTTGATAGCTTATCCATCTCTTCATTAAACTTGTCCAAGTTACGGTCAAGAAGAATTCTGAAGATGGTGGTTTGGAATCTCCAACAGAGCAATACCTGGAATAATTTTTTATGGAGCAATTAAATTGCAGAAATTATAAACATAACTAGCAATCAGGAAGTCGATACACTATAATTTAGAAATTTCACTACACCTGCTCAGATTTCAGTGGCAACTGTCCAACGTATTTCATGCCCACAGTAAGTTTTCCCAGATCAAAATCAAAATCAAAACTGAAATTTTCAAGATCAGCAGGCAGCCTTGTGTGAACAGCCAACACCACATCACGAAGATTGACATCATATTGCCTGCTCGACTTGAGGTCAAGTAAATAACATTGATAGATTTGTCCAGAATTGCTGTCATAAGACCCAATCAATTCTGGTGGGAAATATGTATCATGTTCATCTAAATAGTGTTCATATCCTGTAAATCACACCATTGTTAGACAAACTGGTCTATAAATATCTCATTGATGAATTCAGTTTTAATGACATGGCCTGAAAAAAGACACAAGTACTTGAGAACATATAGGATCAAATTACCCAATTCTCTAGCTTCTACTTCCTCCTCCACAATATCTGGGACAAGATTATCAGTCAAGGCACCAGCCTTATGAAGCTGCTTGCAAGCTTCCAGGCAAACAAGTTGCTTTAGAATTTTGGCAGGGCCACGCTCAGTAACAGTTTGGATAGCGCAGCTGTTTGGAAGATGTAGTGTGCAGCTTTCAGTATCCTTATCTATTTTTGTAAACCTTGGATAAGGTTTGAAATACCTGAAAAATCAAGAACAGGTAACTTCAGAAGGTTCCAATTACAACTCTCAAAGTTTAAGAAATTGATGTAATGTGCCGACTTGGCATTTTTGGAGAAGAGTTCATGGAGCAAGGAATAATTTCAATAGAAGAGAACTAACATATCGGAAGGAAGCCGCGCACAATAGAAGTGAAGCAGTGATACACTAGAACTCAAAGTAACAATTGCACCCGTGCTTTTAACTTCAAACCGTGGTTCACTGTGCATGTCAGTACCAATTGGTTCACAAGGAATGTCATAATGGCGGACACACTCTTTCCGCATCATTTCTGCACCAGCCAAATAGTTCTCCACCCGAGCCAGAGCAGAACTATCACCACTGTTCAAAAACAAGGATATTTAGTTCCCATTAAAACTCATAAAAGCGTCCTATCCTAAAAGGCTTGTATACAATGATAACCTAGAAACTAAAATATCTGAATGAAAAAACTATCCCACCATAGTTATGAAGTCTAAGATTAGAAATACATATCACAAATTTTAAGAAATAACATCAAAATATTTAGAATGAATACAACTTTCCAAGTTTCCCTCTAAATTTAAATCTGGACAAAGAGAGAAGATTCAATTTGTTGCAAAGTTGTGACATATCACCAAAAACACTAATCATGGAGGACTTCCACAAGAAGAAAACATTGAATAGTGATAGTGGCCAAGAAAACTGAGCAGCCTCCAAACCTGAATTGCATTAAATCACATTGTGGCCAAGACCTCAACAAGTACTAAGAAACACCATCATTTATCCTACTATTTAACATTATGCTTTGAACGGAAAACTGTATAATTTGCATTTCTTCTTGTTTTTTTTTTTTGGTAACACAACGGTTGGTTACCGAGAGAGCACTATTCCTAAGAACTCATTCCTGATATCCATTTTAAGCATAAGAGATAAGCCAACTAAAACATATCTCACGGAATCAAATAATCAACTGCTGAATGTTTCCATATTTACCAGTAGATAATGACGGCTGAATGATGACAGAACTGCAGCAATAGAATTTTTTGGAAGTTCAATTCAAAAACAAGAGAGAAAAAGCAGACACAGAAGAGAGAGAGAGAGAGAGAGAGAGAGAGGAGAGAGAGAGAGAGAGAGAAAAGGGGAGAAATATACACTTTTTTTTACATCTATTACAAAATGTAGCTCACCTTTTCATCATCAGTACAAAATCTGAGTTTCGCATTCGAGCCCGGCCACGGGACTGAATAAAACTGCATATATTTGTAGCAAGATCAAATCTAACAACGAGGTTACAACTTTGCACATCCAATCCTTCTTCAAGCATGGACGTCGCAACTATGACGTTTACCTACAAGATGTTTGCATTGTGTCAAGGACAATAGTAAAAATTGGTAGGGGCTACCAATACAAGTTTGAAAACTGAATAGACATGAATAATTGAAGCACATATCATACTGCTCCATTGCGAAAACTATCAATGATCTTGTTTTGTTCTTTTCTACTTTGCGATTGCAACTTGCTAGTGCACCCTGCTGTATATTCAGTCCTCCACCCACATAGTTGTTGAAGCAGTTCATTCAACAGATGGTGAATAACTATGGCTGTGACAATCCTCTCGACAAAAATAATGCACCTCAAATCATTGATGCCTCTGTGGAAGCACCATAGAAAATCTTTACAAGAATCATAGGATATTTTAAAAGAAATAAAGAAATTGAAAGATAAACTATCACTTGAATTGACGACCTTAACCAATTTTTAATAGAAACTCTTCAGCATCCTCTCGTACTAGTTTAGAATTTAATACAAATTTCGGGAAAGATGCAAAAAGTTTTATGATTATTCAGTGCAACTCAACTTGAATTAGCACACCTGTACTCAAGAAGGGTCTCAATAAGGCATATCACTTTAGATGTTAGATATCCTGCCCTCAAGTTAGCTTCCAAATCCTGATGAATTGACCATTGTGGGCCTATAAATGCACAAAAGAAAATGATAACAGCATCAACACAATAAGTGCCATAAAAGCATGCATAACATATAAAAGTGTTCACACTAAAAGGTATAGAACAATACCAGATGGCAAGGATTTAGAGAACACCTCAAAAGCATCTAAACTGAAAGCTCGAACAATTCTCTCACCAGATGCATCCATCCCCCGAAATAAAAAATCTGTTTCACGAGAGTATGCCTCTGCTGCCTATTTCCAAAGGGTAAATACGCTACCCATTTTCAGGTCCATCCATTTAAATATATAATGTGTTTGCATGTATATTGATTATATACCTTCATAGCTAACCAAACTCCCAATTCTGTTAAACAATACATGAAAGTAGAGAAAAGCTTCCGCAATCTTTTGCTGGGAGAAGAGACCCCAGTATTAGCAGTTTCCAGTCTGTTCAGTGAAAGGGTATGCTGAAGAAAAAAAATATATGAATACAGTCAGGCTTTGACATTTGAGAACAAAATCAAACAAGAAAATGATAGTGCAACAGCTTCAATCGAAACAGAAAGGCAACGACGTTGCTAATAACTATCCAGCTTTAATTTCATCAAATTTAAACTTAATGCAATCCTCCTGAAATCTAGACCAACAGTAGAATCAAGTACACGCCATAAGGCCAATTCTGGTGTAATTGGATAAGAGTTCACGGTAAGTGCAGCATTCAAAGAGGTGCCAGCAAAGTAGACAAATCATACAAGAGAAAAGGAAATTTGGCTCCAAAAGTGGGTACTCACAGGCAAGTTACCATTTAAACAAGCACACAACTTTTCCAACTAGTGCAACAGCAGTGAAACACAAAACTTGCAGAATCATTTAGTAGTAAGTTGCATATACCTTCTGTACCAAATTCTTTAAATTTTCTTCAAGATGTTTTTGTGTCACCAAAGGAATATCCATGTGGTTGTACTTCTTCACTTTATGTCTTGAACTTGGAACATAATTAGCTATGACCAAATCTGAAGAACATGTGAAGACCTTCATTTGTAAGAGAAATGCATGTTAGCTACAGAAGCATGAACCCATTAAGCTAAGAAGCCAATAAAGTGAAACCAATCATTACAAACAACAAAGCAATATCAAAGATACAGGTCGCACAACTTGGAAAATCAACCAGTAGACAACTGAGATATCAGACAACATTGTTTGTCCTCAATTTCCATCCCTCATTTAATGCTACTATTCAAAGAAAGTACTCGAGGATCCAGAAAAGAAAAGGTGAGGGCAAAGAATTCTTTTCAATGTTTCCAATGGAATGACATGATTGAATATTCCATTACGGCTTCATCAATGTTTGTACATTCAATTCAAGTATTCCCAACAGGTAAGGTATTAGACATCCAGAAAAAGAAATCATCAGAAAACCTTTGAATTCATAAGGTTTTCATGTTTGCTTATCAGCTTCCAGTAGACTTCTTCTGAACTTGAAGCTGTACACAGAAAACCAATGCCTCTGGTAAAATCAGTAATAATAATGTATTTGACAATATGGTACTTCTTATCAAAATAAAATTAGTCAATACGTAATATCACTACCACCTTTAGCCTTGATAGGGGAAGCGGTCATCCCAAGTATTCTAGGGAGCTGTAGAGCATTTGATGCCAACTCACGATGATAAAATTCCTGCAACACTGAGATATATCAAATACTGGAAATGTGTACATTAAAACAATAAAGGTAACAACTTTCTTATACTCCAAATGGAGTCAAAGATTCAATGTAATAACAACACGAATAAAGTTGATGAGCATATCACAAGGCAATGATGAATTATGTATTCTTCGTAACCCATACCAATGTAGTTTGTGTTGGGGGATTTTAACAGTATGTGGATATGAGAATCAAAATAGGAAAGAACTTGGATAATCAATTGGATCTTGTGAAGAACACTTTCCTAAAGTTGTATTTTGCCACTGCAAATCAACTTTGGAATAATCCAAAAGATGCACTTTAATTTCGAAATAAATAAGAGAATTGGCTTGGAGGATTGCTGAATTATTGTGTTTGTAGTGTTTTTGTGTTTCACTTTCTATCTTTTGTTGTATCTATGAATTCTGCAGGAATTCATATTTGTAGAGGAAGAATGCATTAGATATTGAAAAGATACAACCAATTATGAATGGGTGCAATAGTTGAGATTCAAATTTGAATTTCAAGTTCAAATTTAAATTCAAATCAGATTTGAATTCAAATTTCAAATTCAATTGCTGATAGATAATTTATCCAGCAATACGAATTTAAATTAATCATGACCATGACTAAATACCCCCACATAACTGCACAAGGAAAAAGACAAAACAAGTTCCAGCAAACTACACTGGTCTTAGTCATGACCATGAGTAAGCATATTCTCCCTTGCTAGATTGAAAGACAAATTAAATGACATTTACAGCAACCTATATCAGACTTAGTCATGGTCATGACTAAATCATAGGCAGCTTGCTGTCCTTCTTAATCTTCCACATCTTTTCATATATCTCTCAATTCATTCCTCTTTACCTCTTGCTAGGTCATCCTTTGTCGTAGTGGCTTATGTGAGTGTGCACTCCGCACCTCCTAACCCACATTATAGCTCGACTACAATATAAGCCAAACTTTAGTAAATCCAATTACACCAAAATACATGATGACACTAAAATCATCAACAGTTTGTCACATAAACTTACGGAAACAATAAAGATTTTGGAAGAAAAATCAACCAACTCCATCGAAGATAATCAATTTCTCCTGTTAATTAAATACTTCCTCCGTAATTTAATGAAGTTAACATTCCATGTTTTCACGCAATCCAATGCAAATTTTTAACGATTAATATCTCAAATTGTATAAAAGTATAAATTATAAAAGTTTAATATTCTAAAACTATGTGATCAGACGAATCTAACAACATCTCATTTGACTATATTTTATCTTATGTAACTATGTTAAAAAGTCGAATTAAAGTTACTCAATGAATAGTGTTTACTACGCCCAATGTTAATCACATTAAATGACGGAGGGAGTACATAAATAAATAAAAATAAGAGCACATTTTGGGGTAGCTAAAGAGATATGCATATAGAGCAATAACTGTACCATCATGATGCAAGCATATGCATGTTTGCCTCTGGCATTATGACATTCATCGAATATTAAAACCTTTATCTGATCTAGCCTGATAAATCTGTGTCTCAAGGCATTGAGCAATATCTGAGGTGTCATGACAAGCACCTAGAACGTGAAAAACATGGTTAAGGCAGGAGAAGGAAACACGTGCATTTTCAGATAAAGTATATCTAGTATCACAATCAACAAAAGGCTTAGAAGTCACCAAATAATTTGCACTCTGGTAGAAAAAAAGTGGGCACATGTCTCATAGTCATGTGAAGAGCATATTGTTAAAAACCACCTGTATCCGTCTCAGATATAGAACCAATTAATCATGTTATAGGTTTTTGCATTATTTCATATGCAATGCATTTTCCAATTAGCTGGTTTAGCAAATCTAGTTATAAATGTCAAACAGATGGGTCCCCGTGAACATATATTTATGTCAATAAAATAGTGCATAAAATTAAAACAATGGTGCTGGACATGTGATTCGAAAATAGCTTTTATTTCCAAGTGTAAAAAATTATCATTAGTCTTAACTAACTAGCTGACTTAGTGATTATTTTGGAATGAGTTATCATACTGAGTTGAGAACCCTACATCACCAAATGATTCAACGCATTACTATGAATGAGGAAAACACAAGTTCAAACACAATACTGTGTTTACGACTGTTTTGTGAATTACACAATCCAATGCTCCATACAAGCCTTAATTCAAAGGCCTTAACCAATAAATTCAATTCAAGCGTCAACCTCAAATTCAATGGTACGAAATTCCCTCTTTTCTAATTAAGAAGTGTCTTAATATTCTGAAAAATACACACAGCCAGAACACACTCAAAAGTAAAAAAATACTTAATTGTTTTTAACCTTTGTATTAAATATAAGAATGACAGAAGAAACTCAAAATTCAATTAAATTAAATTTTTTACACCAGCTTTATAAATCGTAACTAATGAAAAATCCCACAAGCAATTCAAAATTTTCATGAGCAGAAACTTCAATAGTACATAAGCCAACTACGTACAAACATTATTAAGGAAAAAAGGGAATATAATTCAAAGAAGCACATACATTTTCAGATGAGCACAAAAGAGTCAAGCATACCTCATGTCCATCAATCTCCTTCCTCCAAGTGGAATCATTCCACAAATCAACACCCAACTCGCCATAATAGTGGCCCACTTTCAAATCTGTGAGCATGGACACTGATTTGCCTTGCTACATTCATGCAATCACAGAATGGTACAGTGAGATTATTGTCAAAACAAAAGTTTACTTGGACATTGATGGTGTTGTGAGGGAAAGTAAATAAACTTCTTCGGCACTTAGAACTTCGCAGTATATAGGATAATAGGTAACAGGAAAAAAGTTTGTAGGACAATATAATGCACAAATTCATGCATACATATCACAACAATCCAAATGAAAAATTAACATACTTGAGTGACCAGAACAACAGTAGGGACCAGAAATACAGCAACGTAAGAGGAAGGCTTTCTCAGGAGATGAGCATAGCTGCGGAGAAGCATAATGGCTATGAGAGTCTTCCCAGTGCCAGTTTCAAAGAAAACAACTGTATTCTGCTTAATTGCTTTCTCCAGTGCTTCCAATTGATAACTACAAATGAAAAATGGGCACGTGAGCATATCTATGATTTGGTTGTGTACACCTGATTGCTGAGTGCGCATTTGTAAACTGTGTTCAAATAATGAATCATGTCCCTTATGTACATGATTAAGCATCACATACACTCTTTTTCCACAACCACGCAAAAAATTTTCCTTCTTAAGGGTGGATACATGATCCGGTCAAGTAAACTAAAAATTATGCGATGTGTTTACTATATAATATTACATTTAGAAAGAAGCAGAATAAATTAGTTACCTTCTGGCGAAGGGCAGTGGATCAGCAACAAGTTGTTGGCTTGCTGCATTCATGGGCGTGTCTGCCTCTCCAGTGATAGCTGATTCCATTCTCCTCTAAACCACACCATAAAAACAAAACAAATAAAATGATCAAGTTATAAGCAAACAACCAGCAAGCCCACTTCCACAGAATGTGACCAAAAAAATGATCCGAGCAAAACTAGGGAAGCTACGTCGAAACCAAAGAATCAATATAGCAGAAACAGAAATGGGGAACGGAAACAGTGGGGGGAGGGGGGGGGGGGGGGGGGGGGTGGGACATGGAGATTGCAACCTGCCTCAGGGACCAAGTCTACCGGCGCACGGAGAGTGTCGTTGAAGGAGACGGGGTTGCAATGGAGGAGGAGACGGGGTTGCAATGGACGGATTGAGTTCTCTCACAGAACTTCAATAAACGGCTAAAGAAAAAGCTCAAGAATTCCAGCCGAATACAGAAAAGAATCAAACAGAGTCAAGGAGCATTCTCATTCCCATTCAAATTCCCCAAGCAAATACGAAAAACCAAGTCCAGATCAATATGGAAAACCCAGTTGAATCCAACACCGGTGAAAATAATCAAAATCCGGGCTTCAGTATAGTGCACCCAAAACCCAAAGGAGCAAAGAAGCAATAAAGCATGGTGGTTCATTCATACACTGAGGATTGATTAAAAGACACGGAGGAGAAGACTTAGGCAGGAAGTTTCAGTATTACTCCAAATTTGAAAAGTTTGTGGTGAAAAAGGAAAAAAACAAAAGGAAAAGCCAAAAGGCAAGCCTGGCTCTGGTAATGGACAGTGGTCAGGGCAGGGGTGGCGGGGAAGAGGGAGGGTGGTAGTGCATGGTTCAGACTGTCTCAGAGTGCAGTGCAGACTGGCGGGTGAAAGTAACCCCCGCGTAATATCAATCACGTATAAGGTATTCTTTTGGCAGGGTGGGCACGGTTCGGTTAACCTGAATTTTTCAAGTATTTGTATTTGTATTTGAACCGAGCAAATACTTCATTTCAGTATTTGTATTTATAACCGGAGTCCTCGGTTAACCGGGGGTTCGGTTTCAATTCGATTCAGCGGTTAAGCGATTCGGTTCGAATATTTTTTCCGGCCCTCTAAAAATGTATAATCAAATTTTCATTTCTTAATTTTTAAGTTTCGTAGATTTTATTTTTGAGTTATTACACTATAGAAAAAAATATATAACTATGTAATCCAGTAATTATTTTTAGTGTTATCAAAATATGTTAGTATAAGTAACAAATCTTAGTGTAGTGGTATATTTTAATAATTGAGTATTCTTAAACACAAAAAAATCAATATAGGCTCATTATGGTCATATATTTTGATAATTACCTCTTTAAATTTTTTATATTTATTTTATTATATACTTAAATAATTAAATAAATAATGATTATATATTATCTATATATAATTTTATACCATCAAATGCCTATAATATATAAAATATATATAACTTTTAAAATAAAATAAATATATTCGGTTCGGTTCGGTTACTCGGGGAAAAAAATTAAAGTATTTGTATTTGTATTTGAACCGGACGGATACTGAAATTTGATATTTGTATTTGCTCCGGAGTCCTCGGTTAACCGGAAATTCAGTTCGATTTCGATTCGACTCAGCGGTTCAACGAGTCGGTTCGAATATTTTGCCCACCCCTATCTTTTGGAGTTTAGGTTCTTCCCCTGGTATTGGCCCCATTTCCTCAAATGTCAAATTCTTTCTAACCAGAGACACAACAAAGACCGAATGCAATTGCAATCTGCAAACCCCAAATTTGGATTCCTGCCTTCTAAATTAATGCACCCCATATTCAAATTTAAAGCCCGTTTGAATGACTTTTCCTAAATTTTTAGGAAATGTGAAAATTACAGTATTTTCTGAAAGGTAATCTAAAAATGGCGTTACTCATTGCTTACCCCCGCCCGGCGCCAGCCTTCCACACTTGTACACTTGTTCTGCTCCCCACTTTGAATTCCCCATGTCCAATTTTCAAGTTCCAATCCTCTTGTAAGATTTGTGATTTTTTGGTGTTGGTTTGGAGTTGGTCATTTCTCATTTGGGTGGTATTATTAACTACTAATCTTCTAACTCAAATCTAAGAAATACCTTTGGTTTTAGTGTGTTTTGTAGTAATTGGGAAGTAAAATTTATATTTTTTAAAAATAAAACAATATAATACTTTAATAATTCAAATATTTTAGGACATAAATTTCATTGGATGATGCATATTTTGAATACTTATTATTGAGATAAAATGTGATAAAAAAAAAACATTGATAAAAAGATAGACCGTCTTACTAAAAACATTCATAACATAAATATGTATGATAAATGTTCATAAATTGGGATAACAAATTGTTAGAGCACATCTTACATTATATAGGATGAAATATACTTTATTTTGATATATCAATATAAATTTATGGCATATAGACCAATATATTTTCCTAATTTTTTCTTTAATTGATTCAACGCAATCAATTTTATTTTATATTACTTAATTTATAAATTTTAAATGAAATTTATAAAATTCTGAAAAAATTATTTTTTAATATATTTTTTGGTAAACTATTTTTAAATATATTTGATTTTACCTTACTTAATTTATAAATTTGTTAAATATTTTTGTAATCATTACTTAATTTATAAATGACATTCTTCAGTATTTTTTTTTAATCTTTTAGTATTAACTCTATTCTAGGTTTATTACTATTACATTCCAATTTTAAGCCGAATCAACCTATTGAATTAGATTAAAATAATCTATATAATAAATTCTGAATGCTTTTTGACATGTGGAGACTCTTTTGTCCTAATTAATTTTAATTCATCCTTTTTAATTTGAAGAGGTTAATCAATCATTATACGCTCATTTTTACATCAACGATTCTTATTAAAACATGTAGGCATACTAGGTTCACACGTAATCACTGAATAATTACATGTCATCGAACACGTCATCAGAAAAAACAAAAACAAAAATTAAACATTAATTAATTCATGAGAGGAAGAACAATTTTTTTTTAAATTTTTTTATTTTGCATAATAGCCTGTACAGACTAGAGGAAGAACAAAAAAAAAATAAAAAATTAACTCATGGGGCCTCTATTCTTTCGGTAAAAATGGCAAAAAAAAAGTCCCTTTTGTTTTTTCTTTTTACTAGATTGGTCCGCTTCGAATTTTTTTGCACCTTTTGATCCATTTTATTTACTAGTTTGGACCATTTTCATCCTAAATTCACTAATCCCTTTTCATTAGCTGATGTGGCAACAAATAAACTCAAATCTCCTCATTCTCCAGCTTTCAATTGCATCTCTTTTGGTCAAAGCCTCCTCATTCCAAGAAAGTTCTGCCATACAATTTCAAAACAAAACTACGCCTCCATATATACATACAAAAACATATAAAATTCACGATCACAATCAACAAAACCGAAATTCCCTCCTTTTGCAAAATTTGCCAATAAAAAATTCTAGACAAATTCAACACACAAAATCTAAATCACAATCAACAAAACCGAAAATTCCCAATTTTCTTTAAACAACAAATTGAAAAAGAGAAGAAACCCTCTTAAATAGAGATACAAGGTTAGCATCAAATTACTGCTATTGCTCGCTCTAGGGTGGTCTGGCTTACTTTTGCAGTCATCTCGTTGACCGTTTTCACGCCCTCCACTGCTGTCGAGTCCTCCACGGTTGCCTCGGCTCAAGCGGTCTCCGGGGGATGCTAACCATTGTGTCGCATATTTCTGTGGTAGCCCATATCATTTGACGATGTTAGTGCAGCTGAGTCAGTGGATGAGTTGCGTGAGGAGAGGGTTGATTTAAAACTTGCTTTAGATCTGGATCTGGATATATATCATGTGGGTTGCTGGAAAATTATTTGTGGGACATTTTAAGGAGGTTTCCGCCATCAAGATTTCTATCGACGACTGGGGTATGTAACGCTAGATGGAGATTACGAGAAGACTTTGGCATGCGGCAGCGGAGCTCTGACGTAAGCCTTCCACAATGGTAGGTAGAAGGGGATGACGTGTGGGATTTTCTACCCTAAAAACAAACAAGATGCCACTGTGGAAGTGAGAACGAGAAAATTGAGGAAGAGACTTCTCTCCCAGGAAGAAAGGAGAGAGAAAAGGGTAAAAAAAATGAGTCGCTACCTCAAGTTCCGATTCATTAGAAAAAAATTAAAAAAAAAAACAGTCGCTACCTAAATTGTTACCTCAAGCATTTTATATAATAATAATAATTAATTAACTAATCAAGGTCTATAATAATAGTATATAATAGTTTTTAGGAAAATTTCTAGATTGTGAAGATGTTCGCTAAAACTGCCGTTGTTGTAACATCTCTTCAACAACGCATGTATTCTTCACTGAGAAAAGTACAGAAAATACAGAAACGTGGCAACTTCCCTTAGCAGGCTTTTAGGGGTTTTTGGATGGGCCTAAACAACTATAAATACCTGATTTCATCCTTGAGGTTTAGATGTATTCCCTGCCGCATTTCAAGACGATTTATAGAGCATTTAAAGGTTCCTTCATGCAACTATGGCCTAAGGGAAGCTGGAGATGAAAATCCCTCCAGTTCGTTGTTCACAAAAGGCAGCAACAACCATCCTACAGCTGGTATAATTCTTGTTGTTCTGCCTGCTGCATTTCTATGAGAATTTGAGTTTGTGTTTATGCATTTCTTGGCATATCTCTCGTAAACATAATCTGTATTTAGACTGGGTGTATTACCACCATCGCGCATAATATGTTTTTAGTAGCTAGGTTTCACAAACAACACTTTAGCATCTCTAGTGTATTGATTGCATTTGGGTAGATAAGGTTGAGGCTCTCATGTGTTTCTCTAGTCTAGTTAGGTAGATAGAGAAGTTCACTGGAATGAAAGGATGTGTAAAGTGAGTTGATCTGTATTCAACCTCTTTTGTGGGAATCTAGTGAAAACTTGACTTGGAGCCCCCAGATGTAGATCAGTGGATCGAACTGGGTGACCAAATTTTTGGTGTTCTTATGTTTATTTTCGCACTCTGTTTGTGTCTGCCTCTGGTTGTGATTTGCAGGTTGTTGAGACTTTGCTCAAACCACGCATACATGGTTTAATCTACTAGTTTGGGCCTATCAATTGGTATCAGAGCAGGGCTCTAAAATCTATCTGAGCTGGTCCACAATGAATCGAGAAGGTGGTTCTGTCTTAAGACCTTCTCTGTTTGATGGTTTAAATTACCCATTCTGGAAGAATCGTATGAGGATTTTTCTTAAGCACACAGGCGTGGAAGTCTGGAATGTTGTTCTAGCACCCTGGGAACAACCTATGAAAGAGGTTCACACACCTGCTACTGAAACCTCTGCTGCCATTGTTACTCTGGTTCCATCCACGCAGGAAGAGATGTCTACTACCCAGAAGAACAAAGAGCAAGTGAACAACACTGCTCTTAATTGTCTGTTTAATGATGTGGATGAGTCACAATATCACATCATCTCAGATTGTGAGACAGCCTATGAAGGTTAGACTGGTCTGGAAGCAGCTCATGAAGGATCATCTGACGTGCAAGCATTGAAACTCCAAAGGATTGAGTCTGCCTTCGACATCATAAGAATGCAAGAGGATGAAAACATTGCTGCTTATCATGATCGTTTTAAGAAGTTGGTAAATGAAGCTTAGTCTCTCGGATTAAAGTATGATAATGTGAAACTCGTCATAAAAATGTTGAGGACTGTTACGAGGAAGTATCAATCAAAGGTATCTACCCTCAAAGAACTTCACAAGACCAAAACCTTCACAGTTGAGGCTCTTGTTGGTTCTCTTCAAACCTTTGAGATGAACTACTTGGAAGAGGAGTCAACTCGTAATCTAGCTTTCAAAGTTGAGGATGAAATCCAGTGCATTGACAATGAGGAAAAGGCGTACCTAACCAACAAGCTGTCAAGGATGTTGCAAGACAAGAGAGCAAAGAAGCTGAATTATACGAAAGATGAAAAGGGTCGTTATCAGCGAGGTGTTGGATCATCCCGTGAACAACCTTCAAAGCAAAGATCAGATGGTTCGTATGACAAGAAGAAGAAATACAAGAAACTGGATTTACCTGAGAACTTTAGGGGTCTGAAGTGTTATGATTGCGAAGGCATTGGTTATAAGGCATCTGAATGTCCTACTGCAAAGAGGAGAGTTGGAAAAGCTCTTCAGGTCACTCTGAGTGATGATGAGGAAAGCACTGTTTTTAGGGAAGAAGAAGATGACAGTGATGATGAAGGAATGATAGCATTTACATTCCAGGATGTTGTTCAAACAACCTCAGACTCTCAGTCCGAACATCTGTCTGACACAGATTCTCATGAGTCCGATAGTGAAGCAAGTTTGATAGTGAAGAACTTGCTGCAACCTTTAAAAGTGTAAAAGAAGATCTTGCTTGCGCAGTTGGTGAAAACAAGAAGCTGCTAGCGCAAAAAGGAGATTTATTGATTATCATTGATAACAAGGATGCAGAAATTCTTAAGTTAAAAAGACCATAACTACTATATCTGTTGAAAGGGATACTCTGATGGAGGAAAATGTCGCCCTGACTACTAAAGTTCAAAGACTTGACGGCATGGTGAAACTTTTGACAATTTCGTCAACACGAGCTTTTTCTAAAATATCCCAAGTTAAATTCATTAAAAGAAAAGAGTTATGATTCGTGGGAAAAGGGGTTTAAGGATATATTTCACTTTTTATTACTCATGTGGGAAACTTTGATTTCAAACGGCGCTGTGGATCTCCCCGGCATGAAACTTTTGACAAATTTCATGGTGCAGCCGGGATAGACAGTTCAATCTTGACAGACATCAGCGCTCAATACTTAATATAGTATCATTTATTACATCTGTCTGCCACACTGAAGGTCCCCGGCAACGGCGCCATGAAACTTTTCATAATTTCATGTCATGAAGCTCCTTGCCATAAAACTTTTGACAAGTTCCCACTATATGAGTATTTTCTGAAAAATAATAATCCCAATTTAATTTTATTTAATGAAACCAAATTATGAAGATGGAGTTGGGATTAGGGATATATTATAGGTTGTCACGTTTTTATTACTCGTGTTAAGAAACTGTGCCCCCGAAAGCGCACGGTGTCAAAAATTGCAGTAATTTATAGTAAGACCGGATCGTTCACTGGA
Source organism: Hygrophila difformis (assembly GCA_030278955.1). Lineage (NCBI taxonomy): Eukaryota > Viridiplantae > Streptophyta > Magnoliopsida > Lamiales > Acanthaceae > Hygrophila > Hygrophila difformis. The sequence continues at coordinate 24,710,623 of JAOANR010000010.1, forward strand.
GGATGTGCGATAGAAGCAGGGCCCACGTCATTTACTAAGATTTTCCACTCGGTTACTCGATTCAAGTTTTGCAATGATTTCTAACAACTATTTGACAATAATTTAAACTAGACTATGGAAGCAATTAAAGATTATTCTACAAAGCATGGTAAATTTAGTCTAAAAAGCAGTTAAATCTATTCTAAGAAAGCAATAAGAATTATGCTAAGAAAGCAGGTAAAATTATTCTACGAAAGCAGATTTAAAATGTGACAGAAGGGACAGGGAGAGGATAATAAGGATTGGACAAGATTCAGATGAAACATAAGTAAACTTCCATTTTAATACACAGATCTTTGTTTCGGGGTAGTTCGTCAGTTAGCTAACTCTCATGCTCTCTATACCATGTTCCCTTTAACAGACAGGTACTTATAGTAAGAGTTTACATGCTCTTAAGGCAGCAAGTTCTAAGATACCACAGACGCATAACTACCCTTGCAATGCACTGCTGAGGTATATTATTTATCTGTGGCGGACAAGCAACACCTGACAAATCATTAGTTGACATGCCAAGTATTCCTATCATCCCCCTTGTCACACCCAAAGTCCAAATCTAACCCCAAACTAATCCATAACTCTTAAACCTTACAACCGGCGGCCAACCTCTAATTCTTCCGAGTGACCTCTATGAAAGCATTTTAAAGAAAGCAATAAAGCAAGCAGTAAAGAAAGCATTTAAAACCTATCACTCGGAAGTCTTAAAAGATCATCACATTCCGTTAGTATAAAAGAGCCCCTGGTCTTGGTGACCAGATGCAGATTTAGAACTTCCCAAATGTCAGTAAGCCACAAGGCTTATAACATCCGGGTAATTACGAGATACAAACATGAGTGGAACAGACCTATGAAGATCTATTCCGAATGTACTCACTCGAGACTCAATGTTAGGCTTTGGTAGGAGAAAATAGTAGTTGAAAGAATACTCAACCCTACCTTAGAAAGTAACCAAGGCTTATATGTTGTTCCTCTAATATTATTTATCACATCTTATCCGAATCCAAGTGGACACTGATTCGATGCAACACTTAATACAAGATTTCCAACACACAGTAATTTTGAGAAACAAATAGATATTTGAAAATCATTCCCTACACAGGTACTAAACTCTCAGTTTAAATACAGATCCTTTCAGTCTAGGTGAGACCTAATCGCTGACTCTGCTTCTATGTTCTCAAAATCAACCCCCAGTAGAATATGAGTTAGTCATATCTGTCGAATTTATCCTACTCAGATCCGGATTTTATAAAGTGATTTTTGTGGAAATTTATTATGCAGCATCTGATTTAAATCAAGACTTCTATGTCCAAGGAGAAGGATCTCCAAAATATTATAGACCACGATATCTACATACTAATATCATGCATACATGTATATGAGAAGTAAAATAAAGTACCCCAAAATATAGAGTTGGGTTAGACAGAGTTTGGTACACAAAGATGAATTAGCCTGAGATGAGAAGAATATGGCTAAAGAGATTGCCAGAAATAATTGGAGTTATCCGGACGACAAACATCTGCTATCCGGGTCCCAAGTATTCCAGATGGAATGATTTTTAGACAGTGGAATGCCTTAAATGACAGTTGCCGCCGTCATCTTAGACTTCACTGTTGTGAATCTGGACGAAACCCACATGTTCTATTACTGCAATAATTATTAGATAACATTGGCATATGTCATCTATCATTACTACAACTCTAGATTCGGGTTTGAAATTAAGGTAAAGAAAAGAAAACTGTATCCGGATAGGAGTCAGCTGAGCAGCTGTCATAATCCCGGATGGACGAACCGCCAAGGCTTCCACCGACCACTATCCGAATCATGCAAAATAACAACTAGTAATTAATATTCAGAATACGAGCTAGTTATCCGTGTGGGAATACCCGCCAACATTAGTCTGATATATTTCTTACTAGTTGTTCATACACACAATGAAAGTGAAAATACACAAAATTAAGAAAATGTTTTTGGTATTGTGTGAGTGTTAATCACACAATAAATAGACACTAATAGGTTGAGATGTGTAATGGATAAAATTAGATGTAGTGGGCCTAGGCCCAATACACCCATGCAACTTACACAACTCAAGAAATAAAATATTTTTGGAGTTTTGAAAGTAGAAGGAAGAAAGCAATTCGGTCTATTGGGCAAAATGCAAATTAGGCCGAATTGAGGATGCATGAGGTATGAAGTAATACCGTACCCAATTAATCCTTGTAAAGGCAAGAAGCATCCTCTAATTCGAATTGTCAGAGCAATTCGGTCTAAACCGAATTGGACAATTCGAATTGTTGAAGTCATTACTTCACTCAAATTTGGCTAAGGCGTTTACCCCAAAAAGAGGGTAATTCGAATTGCCAATTGAATTCGGTCTAGACCGAATTGGACAATTCGAATTGGTAAGACGAAGAAAATAAACTAAGGCATGAAGGGGTGAAATGCATACAATATGGTGTACAAGGTCAATTCGATCTATGGGATGAATTCGGTCTAAACCGAATTCGCACAACCGAATTGGTTGTGCACCATATGAGAACAATTTTTGCTATGTAATTCGGTCTCATTGGCAATTCGGTTTAGACCGAATTGCTTAGACCGAATTGCATATATATTTTCAAATAAGGCATTCAACAAATATTTTTGCCATGCAATTCCATTCTCATGGGCAATTCGGTTTAGACCGAATTGCCTCAAATCGAATTGCATGTCTTTTCTCTCATAAAAGATATTTTGAACTCATAAGTGCGGGTTCGGTTTACATTGTGTAGTACATGATGGATAAGATTTACCAAATCCTTCATTTCACATCAATGTCACCTCACAGCCACACTAATGAGTGTTTTAAGGAAATAGGCATAGTAGGTTACGTGGCTAGCAGGTATTGGCATGAAACAAACCTTAATACTACAAACAAGCAATCAAAGATCAAAGACTTAAACATCAAATAAATAATAAGAACACATGCATAAAAATAAGAACACCTACATTATCTAAGGCAATAATAAACTAACATAAAGAGAGTAAAACAGCAACCGAATAATCCTAGGAATAAATTCTAACAAACCTAAAATCATCTAAAACCTAAGAGCACTCATTTGAATCACTAAGGTGTAAGAACAAGCCAAAAACCTACTAAACATGCATTTATTGAGAATGTAAGTCAACTAGGACATAATAAATGTAACCTAGTTGAAACAAACAAACATTCTAACATTTATTGCTAAGGGAAGCATTAAATAAGTGCCAAACACTTGAAATAAAAACCCATCTCTGGATTCTTTCTTGTATTGACACTTAAAAGCAACAAATAACCCTAAAACCATCATTAGCTTGAAGGTAGAGTTCATTATAACTACAAAGCATTTAAAGTTTATGGAAATGGCTACACTAAAGGTAGTGACAAGCTTCTATGAAAATAAACTAAACTCAAAGCAATAAAACTACACTACAAGCTTGAAAATAAACTAACTAAACTAAACTACCTACCTAACCCTTAAGGGGTGGAGAACCTTCTGCTCCTTCTTTTTATCTCCCAGCAAATGTCCAAGTGTATGTTCTGTCTGGAATCTTTTTTTACTTGTGTTGAGGAAGGTCAGCTTTTATACTTCTTCTCGGAACCCTAGGCCCATCAGGGCCCATCCACAGTGCCATGCATTTCTCACGTGCTCAAAGTTGCAATTTCGAATGTGGTTCGGTCTCCTCAAGTAGTTCGGTTTAGACCGAATTGGTGACATGAGGTCTTTCTCCTTGATCTTGAGCATGAAATGTGGTGATTCGGTCTGTGGGTAGACCGAATTGGCCTTTGTCGAACTGATGATGGCTTCTGCTTGGCTTCCTTGCTTTGAGGCAATTCGATCTATGCAATCAATTCGGCCTAGACCGAATTGCATAGATCGAACTCCTTCTTTTCCTTTCTGCTCAGGGTCTTCTTCTTTCCAAAGTGCAATTCGGTCTAGGGGTCAATTCGGTTTAGACCGAATTGCCACAGACCGAATTGGTTACTCTTTCCTTCTTCAACACTTCTCTTTAGTAATTCGGTCTAATGAGCAATTCGGTTTAGGCCGAATTACATATAGACCGAATTGATCTTCAACACTTAACCAAAATTTCAATTTGTGGGATTTTCATTCTTTTTCCCATCTTTTCATTCCTTTTTCTTTTCTTTTTCCTTTTTTCATGTTTTTGGATTTTTCTAACACAAATGCAATTAAAATTGCATATTTTTGTGTCTTTCATTACCAGCTTATTATTCTTTCAAACTTGCATCAATCTGTCGAATTCAACTGCTTTCTCATTAAAATAAGATGGGATTATGATCAAGATGTCCGTCTCAGACACGGAAATGGATTGGAAATAATGGACAATTTTGGCCATTATCACATGGTCAAGGGGAAAACTAAGCTTGATGAGATTATCACTCAAGGAAAACCTATTCTAATAGAGAAGGTATTGGATGTAAGCGTAATACACAGTTTAACAAAAAATCTGTAACTACTTTTGTGAGTGCAGGTACTCTTGATGCAAGTACATCCAAAGAACCTGTAACTGATCCTCTAGCAGAGTCTCCAAAGAAGAGCAAGGACTGTACTTACTGTAGGTTTCAAGGACATTCGGAAGATAATTGTCTAAAGCTATCCAGAGATATCCTTGGTGGTCGACCAGTTGTCTGGCCATCCCTTAAACTACATAAACAGGTCAAGCTTACTATGATGTGGATTCCAAAGGACAAGATTGTTAAGAAGATATGTCTAGTTGTAGTTTCTGCTCAGAAAGGTCCAAATGATGGTTGATAATGGCCAAAAATGACCATTATTTTCAATCCATTTCCGTGTCTTAAACGGGCATTTGATCGCATTCCGGTCTTACATTAAGTAAGAAAGCAGTCGAATTGGACTGATTTATGCATAATTGTAAAAATAATAAGCTGGTATGAAAAAGACATAAATATGTAATTTTATTACATATTTATGTTAGAAAAATCCAAAAACATGAGAAAAAGAAAAGGAAAAAAAAGATGGGAAAAAGATAGAAAAGCCCACAAAAAGAATATTTTCGGCCCTTCTGGCCCAATCCAGCAGGCCCAGGAAGACCTTTGTCGCGGAAGCCCTTGGCGCGATGCAGTGTTCCGCGACAAAGGCATACTCCGCGACCAACTGGCCCCAAATGAAGAGGAGACCAGCCAAGCCCCTGGCGCGATGACCCTTGTCGCGATAGCATGACTCCGCGACAAAAGGTCCATTCCGCGACCAAGATGCACAAATAGAGACACAAGACCCAGTCGAGAAGCCTTGCCACATGCAGCATGTTCCGCGACCAACTTGATGTTCCGAGACAAAGCTGTGATGTGTGTGATGTCTTAAGACACAATGGGCTAGAATCAAGGCCCATGGGCTTAGGGTTACACTTCTATAAATATGAGGTGTCTCCCATGAGCTAAGGGTTGGATGGTTGGAAGTTTGAATTTTAGAAGTTCTTGAAGGCAAGCTTAGGAGTTCTCTCTTAGGTAGAGTAGTTAGGTTTATTTTTATGTATTATTTAATTTTTGCACTTAGTTTAGTTTAGATTAGTGTTTTACTGTTCACAGTGCTTAGATAGCCATTTTTATACTATGTTTTGGTTTCTAAACTCTTGTTTTAGGGTTTGTAATACCCAAATCATGGGTATTAACAACACCCCTTCAATAATATGGGAAAACATTCATCATTTGTGTCCCAAATCATGAAATGGGTCTCACACCCCATGGATTTATGCTTCCTTTTTCATTTTGGGGTTATTTGACCCCTATTTTGTTATTTTCGTGTTCACTGTTAGCATATTATGGATAATGTTGTGTGGATGTGTGATCAAACCCTAGATTAGGATTCTTGCTTTATTTTAATATCCTGCTCAGTCTTGTTATTTTTGTTTAAGCATGTTCTTCCTTATTTTGAATGTTTCTTGCTTATTTTTAGCTTAGAATAGCTTTTTGATCTGAAATAGGGTGAGATCACGCTGTTTGCATGCCACTGTTCATTTCTGCTTTTTCTGACTTTTGTCCTGAACCACCTTGGGCGCCAACCGCCTTATGGCGCGGAACCACGTTCCGCGACAGAGTGGCAGTTCCGCGACCAAGGTGTTTCAAGACACTTGTCTCTATAATTTAAAACCCTTTGTCGCGGAATACCTTGTCGCGGAGCCACGTTCCGCGACAAAACTGTCCATGCATAGCGACAAAGGAGCCAAACTCTTGCATTTTGTCTTCATGGCTTCTTGTCGCGGAGCCACGTTCCGCGACAAAAATCCCATTCCGAGACAGAAGAATTATGCCATGTTTCTTAGCCTTTGAACACTTTGTCGCGGAACACCTTGTCGCGGAACCACGTTCCGCGACAAAATCTCCACGCATAGCGACAAAGGTTCAAATGCCTTAGAATTTTATTAAAACACTTTGTCGCGATGTCACCCTTGTCGCGGAGCCACGTTCCGCGACAAAACCTTGCATAGCGACAAAGAGGCGTTATGCTGCCAAAAATTCTAAAAACTTGTCGGGATGTCCATGTCGCGGATCTCGGTCCGCGACAACATTTATGATATAGCGACAAGATTCCTCCCCCTCTATTTAATCTTAAACAAATTTCATTCTCTCTCTATTTTATGTTGCAACACTCACATCATAGCCCCACGGGTTACGATGTAACATTCTGGAATTGCAATGTAGGGTGTTATGCTGCCCAAATTTTGATTCTCCATTTGCATCACTTAACTGATTGAACCCTTTACTCATTAATGATTAAAGATTGAGATTAGCAATAATCAAACTCCAACAATCATCATGATTAAAGGACCTTTGTTCAATTGCCATTAAAACACTCTTGTATAAACAAAACCTCGATGGCTTAAACAGATAATCTGGACTGTAATTAATTATGGTAGGAAGGATTATTTAAGACCATTACATGTGGACCCGATCCACAACCTTGCATGAGAAACCAATGTCTCTCATACAATGGATCTTCTTTTGCTTCTTGTTTATTTTGTCTTTGTGTATTGTGTGGAACCATTAGTAAAGAATACATCAGAATAATGTTGGCGGGTACTCCCTCATGGATAACTAGCTCGTATTCTGGGTACTAGTTACTAATCGTTATTTTGCATGGTCTGAATGGCTGTCAGTGGAAGCCTTGGCGGTCTGCCCATCCGGGGTTATAATAGCTGCTCAACTGACTCCCATCCAGATACAGTTTTATTTTTGTTATCTTAATTTCCAAACCCAAATTCCAATCTGTAATGGGAATCAGTTGGCATCAGTCAATGCCAACTGCTGATCATTATAGAAAGGAAGTATGTAGGTTTTTATCCGAATTCACAGACAGTGGAGGCCCAACTGGTGTTGACACCACCATTATAGAGTCTCAGCTGTCTAAATTCGCTCCATCCGAGTGATTGGGAAATTGGACAGTAGATGTTTACAGTCCACCCGATTATTCTGCCATTACTTTGGTACCTTGACCATTCCATTCTGTGTTTCACCTTCTGTCTAGACCCGCCTTTATATTTTGGGTCAATTAATTTTACACTTCCATATATCCTTATGCATGATAATATTATGTACTGTTGTGGGCTGTAATTATTTTGGGATCCTTCCCTTGGACAATAGAAGTCTAGATCTTAAACAGATATGGCTTTGTAAATTTCCAACAAAAACCTCTTTATAAAATCCGGATCTGAGTAAGGGATAAATTCTTCAGTTATGACTAATTCATATTCTATCAAGGGTTATATTTTGGGAATTAAGAAGCAGATTCAGCGATTAGGTCTCGTCTAGACTGAAAGGGTCTGTGTTTTAACTGAGAATCTAGTACCTGATAGGGAATGATTTTCAAATCCATTATTTTCCAAAATTGCTGGTTGATGGAAATGTAAGATTAAGTGCTACACCGAGATGGGGTCCACTTGGATTCAAATACAGTGTAGTAAATAATCTTAGAGGAACATCATCCAGGCCTTGGTTATTTTCCAAGATAGGGTTGAGTTTTCTTTCAACTGCTATCTTCTTCTGCCAAAGCCTACTTTTGAGTCCTGAGTGAGTGCATCCGGAACGAACTAATTGATTAGCTCGTTTCATTAGTTTGTATCTCATAACCACCCGGAAGGAAGTGAACACATTTGTGGTTCACCGAGAGCCGGGAATTCTTGATCCATCCTCCTTCATTCTGACGGGGAGCTGTCTTTTACTACCAGGGTCAGATTTTCAAAACCTCCGAGTGATAGGTTTTAAATGCTTTCTTTACCGCTTTCTTTTAACCGCTTTCATTAGAGGTCACTCGGTTGTATTGAGAGTTGCGTAACTGCTACTAGGATTGACAGTTAAGGGATAGTTTAGGGCTTAATCCAAATCTTTGGGTGTGACATGGGAGAATGATAGTGGTACTCGGCATCTCAATAAATGATGTGTCGGGTGTTGCTTATCCACCACAGATGAAGTAACATACCCAGGCCAGGGCAGTTACGAATCTGTGGTATCTTAGAATTTGCGGTTTTAAGAACATGTAAACTCATATTGCAAGTACCTGTCTGTTAAAGGGAAAGCATTATTTAGAGCATGAGAATCAGCTATCTGATAGAAATATCCCAAACAAAGATCTGCGTATAAAAATGGAAGTTTAATATTGCTGTATCTCACTCTTGTCCAATTTTCATTCTTTTCTTCCTGTCCCTTCTGTCTACATTGTGATTCAACTTCACGGTTGGCACAATGCTCCTTTTCCCTGCTTTCGTAGATAATGTTTACTGCATCTTTAGAATAATTCTTATCCGCTTTCTAGAATAGATTTATCTGCTTTGTAGATTAATTTGACTGCTTTCTAGATCTAATTTACATTCATGTCAGTAGTTATTAATCACCTTTCAAACCTATTGAGCAATACGAATGGAAAATCTAGTAAAACGACGTGGGACCTGCTTCTATCGCACATCCTCCAGTGAACGATCCGGTCTTACTATAAATTACTGCAATTTTTGACACCGTGCGCTTTCGGGCCACAGTTTCTTAAACACGAGCAATAAAAACATGACTACTTATAAATATATCCCTAATCACAACTCCGCCATCATAAATTGGTTTCATTAATAAAACTTAAACCAGGACCATGATTTTTCGGAAAATACTCATGTAGTGGGAACTTGCCAAAAGTTTCATGGCAGGAACTCTCATGGCAAGAATTGATGAGAAGCATCATGGCATACTTGCCGGGGATCCTCAGTGTGACAGGCTGATGGTCAACCTATCCCGGCTATGCCATGAGATTTGTCAACATTTCATGACAGGGAGGACCACAGCGCCATTTGAAATTAAAGCACCACACTTGAGTAATAAAAAGACTAATAATCTGGATATATCCCTAAACCCTTTCCCGTGAATCATAACTCTTTTCATCTAACCTGGTATATTTTTAAGAAAATGCTCGTGGGACGGAAATTGTCAAAAGTTTCATGGCGCCGTTGCCGGGGAGGATGCAGCGCCGTTTTATTTAGAGAATTACATTCCTCATTGCTCCTAGAGTAGCCTATACATATAATTATAAATATTCACCTTCAGAACCACTTCTAACCTGGGGATTGTACAGGTACTGTCATTATTGAAGCCGTTGTTCTATGCAAAGGAGGAAGCAGACGCCAGCCGAGATCCCGTTTAATTCAGAGATAGAAAAGACAGCTCGACGTCTTAGGGCGGAGACTAAACGAAGAAGGGAACGGGAACGACAGGCATTACTTTCGCCAAGCACCAGCAGCGATATCTCCGAGATGGCAAACCCTGACATCCCACCAATCATTCAACCCAATCCCCCACTTCACAACATTGAGGAAGATCCCGAGGATGCTGATCATGATGAATTGGATGATCCCCCTCCCCAGATCATACAAGGAGGTGGGAATCCACCAAACATGGACCAGCAGCACTTCGAGGCACCCCCTCCCAACCCGAACCAAAACCCACCAAACAACCAAAACCAACCAAATCAGCAAAATTTCCCAAACCAACAGAATCAGCAATACCACAACCCCCATCAGAATCCCCCGAATCCGAATGATTTCAATGATCCGAGGAACTATTTCATGCCTCAGAACTACTACCCACAGCAATACCAAGGCGGGCCTGAGAACAATCATCAAGCAGCAGCTGCTGCTGATTACATGCAGCCGATTTTAGAGCCATATCTGAACATTCCTGGACAAGCTCCATTCTTGGCCAGGAATTTCGAACTGAAGCCGGCCCTAATCAATCTAGTCCAGAGCAACCAGTTTGCCGGAGCAAGTCATGAAGATCCCCATGATCACCTGCAAACCTTCCTAGAATTGTGTGACACGATCAAAAATCGTGATGTACCCGCAAACACCATTCGACTAAGGCTATTCCCCTTCTCTCTGACAAGCGGAGCACGAACATGGTACAAGTCACTGCCCGTAAATCAGAAGTCTACATGGGAAGATGTGATCAGAAACTTCCTAGCAAAATACTTCCCGGAGTCCAAGGTGGATGAATGCCGCTCCAAAATTGCGGAATTCAAGATGAAACCAGACGAGTCCTTGTATGATGCAAAGGAAAGATTCTTCAACCTACTCAGAAAGTGCCCTCAACATGGTTTCCATGACTGGGAGAGACTGAGAAAGTTCTACAGTGGTCTGACCCCAGCATGGAAATCCATGCTTGATGCTGCCGGTGGTCAACATTTGCTCTACATACCAATGGACCAAGCCTGGGCAAAGATTGAAGCCATGAGTGTCAACCGTTCTGTTCTAACTGATGATGGTAATCCCACTCCCCCTCGTGGTTTGTGTGTTGTAGGTACAGTAGAGAAGTCAGACATTGAAAAGCTTCAGGAGCAAGTGGCAGCGTTATCTGTGAATCAAGGAGTTGGAAGTTCTGCGCAGGGACAGCAAACTGATGTGATCTGTGGACTGTGTCAAGGTGCTCATGCAACTGACACATGCGAGCAAGTCACAGCAGAGAGCTGTAACTATGCAGGAGCTTTTCCGAATAGACACCCGAATTTGTCTTATTCAAACAACAACGCCTTGAACTCACATCTCTTGAACAAGCCACAGCAACAACAGTTCAACCCTCAGCAGAATCAGGGATTCAATCAGAACAGGGGCCAACATTTTCAGAATCCAGGTTTCCAACCTCAGATCCAGCAGAGGCCGCCTCAGAATTTCCAGAACTTTCAGCCCAATCAGAATTTCCAGCCTCAGTTTGTCCCAAACCAAGGCCAGTGGAATCAGAATCAGCAGCAAAATCAGAATCAGAACCAAAAGCCTCCTTCAAGGCTTGAGAATATGATGACTGATTTCATCACTAGTCAGAAAGAGATCAACAATCAACTGCAGGCCTCCATCAGAAATGTGGAGACTCAAGTTACACAGATGGCTAATGAGATGCAAAAAAGGGACAAAGGAACGTTGCCTAGTACTGCGGAAAAGAACCCGCAATGCAAGGCAATAACCTTGAAATCTGGGAGAGTACTAGCTGGACCAAAGGGAGCGGATACTGGAGCAGAATTTGAAGAAGATGGTATTGTTGACAATGCTGGTAAGGAAGCTGATAATGGAAACGAAGCAGAAAAAGAGACAGCCGAAATGCAGACTGAAGCTGCACCTGAAACGGCTGAACCAGATAAGGGTACAGGTGAAGGTACAACTTCCTTCCCTTCACCACCAAAAATTGCTAATAACAAGTACACGCCCAGGATTCCTTATCCTGCGCGGCTTAAAAATAAAGAACATGATCTTAAATTCAAGAAATTTCTGCAACGATTAAAGTCTGTAGAGATAACCATTCCTCTCACAGAAATGATTTCCGAAATGCCCATCTATGCTAAGTTCTTGAAAGAATTGATTTCAGGAAAAAGGCAGGTTGAGCAGGAAGAGGTAATTATTCTCAACAGCACGTGCAGTGCCATTGTTCAGAGGAGAATGCCTGAAAAGAAAGAGGACCCCGGATGTTGCACACTTCCAGTACAATTCGGAAAGGCCAAAGTGAGTATGGGGCTCTGTGATTTAGGATCAAGCATCAATGTGATGCCACTAGCTATGGCTGTTCGCCTTAAGCTTGGAGAAATTCAACCGGTCAAGATGAGACTGCAACTTGCAGACAGATCGATCACTCAGCCCGTAGGAATCCTTAAGGATGTTGTGGTCAAAACCGGGCAAGTTCTTTTCCCGGTCGACTTCATCGTCCTCGACATTGAAGAGGATTCTGAAATGCCACTTATCCTTGGACGCCCATTTCTAGCCACTGGTGGTGCACTGATTGACGCCAAATCCGGCAAAGTCACCTTAAGGGTCGATGGCGAGGAGATCATCTTTGATATGGAGAAATTGCAGAAATTTCCGAATGACAGTTCTTGCTTTTCATTTGAAAATGTAATAGTTAGGGAAGAGCTTGACTCTGAACTTGAGTGTGAAATGATGCTGGATGAACCATCAAAGCAGGTACTGAAGCCTGCTGGCGTGGAGCACAAAGAATGCAAAGCCGTTCACTTCGCCGATCCCGAAACAGGGGATTTGGAGGAATTTGATGGCATGGACTTCCATGAGGACGCCAATCAAGAGGAGGAAGAGGATCCTGTACTGATGCAGGATCCCGAAGGTAAATCTGTTCTCCCACTACCCAATTCTCGCAAACTACTCCCTTCCGTTGAATGTCCACCAGAGCTTGAACTTAAAACACTACCCGATCATCTCAAGTACGCGTTTCTCGCAGAACATAAAAAGTTACCTGTGATTGTTTCGGCTAAGCTCTCCCAAGAGCAAGAAAATGCTCTGGTGGTCGTTCTTAAGAAACATGTACATGCAATAGGTTGGACCATTTCTGATATAAAAGGAATAAGCCCTTCTATTTGCATGCACAGGATTCTAATGGAAGAAGAGTTTAAACCCTCCCGTCAACCTCAGAGGCGATTGAACCCCCTTATGCAGGAAGTGGTAAGGAAAGAAGTTATCAAGCTCTTAGATGCTGGTATAATCTATCCTATCTCTGATAGCAAATGGGTTAGCCCAGTGCAGGTCGTACCCAAACGAGGAGGGATGTGCATAACCAAGAATGAGCAAGGAGAAGAGGTTGCAACCAGGCCAGTGACCGGATGGAGAGTTTGTATCGACTACCGGAAGCTGAATGAGGCCACACGCAAGGACCATTTTCCATTGCCATTCATTGATCAGATGCTTGAGAGGTTGGCAGGGAGAGCGTTTTATTGCTTTTTGGATGGTTATTCTGGTTATAATCAGATTGTTATTTCCAGTGAGGACCATGATAAAACCACTTTCACTTGCCCGTACGGCACTTTTGCCTATCGACGGATGCCTTTTGGTTTGTGCAATGCACCTGCTACTTTTCAAAGATGCATGATGTCTATTTTCTCTGAATTTATCGAAAAATGCATTGAGGTCTTTATGGATGACTTCTCTGTATATGGAGATACGTTCGAAGATTGTTTGACCAATCTTGCTAAGATTTTAAAGAGGTGTGAGGACACTAACTTGGTTTTAAATTGGGAAAAGTGCCATTTTATGGTCACTGAGGGCATAGTGTTAGGTCATCGCATTTCTCGTGCAGGCATTGAAGTTGATCCAGCCAAAGTTTCCATCATTTCTAATCTCCCTCTTCCTAACTCGATCAAATCAGTTAGGAGCTTCTTAGGGCACGCCGGTTTTTACCGGCGATTCATTAAGGATTTCTCTAAAATTGCCAAGCCGCTCACTAATCTGCTTTGTAAAGAAAATCCTTTCTTAATAAATGAAGCGTGTGTCCAAGCCTTTGACACGCTCAAGAAGATGTTGGTTTCTGCACCGATAGTGCAACCACCCGATTGGTCAATACCTTTCGAGGTAATGTGCGATGCTAGTGGTCTCGCTGTAGGCGCAGTTCTTGGACAACATAAGGATGGGAGACATTGCGTAATTCATTACGCAAGTCATGCCCTGAATGAAGCCCAAATTAACTACACCACAACGGAGAAAGAGATGTATGCTGTAGTCTTCGCGTTTGACAAGTTCAGACAGTACCTAATAGGTACAAAGACCATAGTATACACCGATCATACAGCACTGAGATACTTGTTTAGCAAACAAGATGCAAAACCTCGATTAATCAGGTGGGTACTTCTGTTGCAAGAATTCGACATCATAATAAAAGATAGGCGAGGTCGAGATAATGGTGCTGCTGACCACTTATCTCGATTAGATAATGATAAAAAGGAAAAAGCCGTCAATGAAGATTTCCCGGACGAACAGTTGTTCGCGTTGCATCTGCATGATCAAGCTTGTCCATGGTTCTCCGACATTGCTAACTTCTTGGCATGCGGAGTAACCCCCCAGTTTTCGAACTATCATCAGAGGAATAAGTTCAAACGAGATGTATTAAGTTACTTCTGGGAAGAACCTTATCTCTTCAAACACTGCCCTGATTTAATAATCAGGCGATGTGTGACCGAGCATGAAGCTTATCAAATTGTCAGAAAATGCCATGAATCAGAATATGGAGGTCACCATGGTCCCGCTCGAACGGCTCACAAGGTCCTCGAATGTGGATTTTATTGGCCTCACATCTATGAGGATTGCAGGACATTTGTTAAGGGCTGTGACAGATGCCAAAGATTAGGAAACATCTCCAAGAGGGATGAGATGCCTCAAAAGGGGATTCTCACACTTGAGATCTTTGATGTATGGGGCATTGACTTCATGGGACCGTTTCCACCATCTGGTGGAAACTACTACATCTTGGTAGCTGTCGATTACGTATCCGAATGGGTCGAGGCTGTCGCATTACCAACCAATGATGGTAGCCAAGTCATCAAGTTCCTCAAGAACAACATTTTCAGTCGATTTGGCGTACCTAGGGTGGTGATATCTGATGGAGGAACACACTTTATTAATAAAGCTTTTGAAACTTTAATGAGTAAAAATGGGATCCTCCATAAGATAGGCACGCCTTATCATCCCCAGACTAGTGGTCAAGTCGAAGTATCCAATCGCGAAATCAAACACATACTCGAAGCCACTGTCGGGATAACCCGTAAGGATTGGGCACGTAAGCTCAATGATGCTCTATGGGCATACCGCACAGCATATAAGACTCCCATCGGGATGTCTCCATATAGGCTGGTCTTTGGAAAAGCCTGTCATTTGCCTGTAGAGCTAGAGCATAAAGCTTACTGGGCCGTTAAAACGCTTAACTTCGATCCGAAAGTTGCTCAGAGCAAACGTAAGTTGGACCTCAATGAAATTGAGGAAATACGAGCGCAAGCTTATGAAAGCTCTCGAATTTACAAGGAGCGGACCCAGAAGTTGCACGATCGCCGGATCAAACCTAAGTATTTCTATGTTGGTCAACATGTGTTATTATTCAATACTAGGTTGAAGCTGTTCCCCGGAAAGCTCAAATCTAGATGGGAAGGACCACATGAAGTACTAGAGGTGTTCAAAAATGGAGCTGTCAGGATTCGAACTGGCAGGGGCGATATAGTGGTGAATGGACAACGATTGAAAGAGTACCTCGGACAGTTCGATCCGGAGAAAGAAAGCCAAGCAGTGGCAGACCCGGCTTACACTCAATAAGAAACAGCATTTAAAAATACAAAAATTTCAGTTTATATATATAGTATATATTTACAGTATTTGTTTCATGGCAAGAAAGTACCCAAAGATCAATTAAACATTTAGAGTACTAAGACTCTAAATGTGAGGATGTTGATATTTGGAGAAAATCTAATGCGTCTTATTTGTCTGTCTTGCAGAAGTTCGGAACCACCAAAAAGAGGAGCAGATAACAGTAACATGGAAAACCAGGTTCTTGGTTGGATTAGTTCCATAAATCTGAGAAAATGTTCTCGGGAATTGAAGAAATTCAAGACCCGAAACAAAACTCACAGATAAAATGGAACTGACCCAACCTAATTTTATGCAAGTGGATTATTTAATATTTAGCCCTGCATTTTGAATCTACTTGGACTAAATTTATTCAGCCCAAGTCAAATAAAATGGACGCAGGCCCAATACCACACTCGGGCCCAGTCCAAGAAAATTTGAAAATTCAAAATCCTTTGTCGCGGAAGGACCTTTGTCGCGATGTCATGCATCGCGACCAGGCCCTACTCCGCGACAAACTCCCTTTTCCTTCTAAACCATTTCCCCACATCTTGTCGCGAAGCACCTTGTCGCGGAGCATGACTCCGCGACCAGCCCCTGCTCCGCGACACGATTTGCGTTGACTGTCTCCATGCTGAACTTTGTCGCGATGGCCTTGTCGCGGAGCATGACTCCGCGACCAACCCTCAACTCCGCGACCACTCTAATGTCGCTATGCCTTGTCGCGGAACCTTGTTCCGCGACAAAGTCTCGGATTCCGCGACAAAAGTTCAAGTATTTATACCCCCCCCACCCCCTCCAGTTTCTTTTCACCTTCCTCCTGTCATTTCAACTTCTCTCAGTTTCTTCATCTTCTTTTCCCCCATTTTTCTCTCATCCGAACGAACACCACGTGTTCTTCGCACTCTTGCACGCCATTTCTAAGGGAAACTATGGACCGATTTCATGGACCTCTCCCAATCCTTGGACCCGTGCCTAGACCCGAGCCAAGGAGGAGAGGGTAAACCCTATTTTCACCATGGTCATAGCCCCCCCTTCGGATCCTTTAGTTCTTTTATTTATTTTATTTTATTGTGTTCGTGGTACGGTGTTGTTAGTGTGCACATCCAACTTTAGATTTTTAGAGGTTTTGAGTGCCCTCGGCTTTGAGCACCATTTTGAAGTTTTTGAGAACTTGTTTTGAAAAACCGATTAATGGGGTTAAAACTGTTAATGGATAAGATTTTTGAAGCTTAAAATTGGAAAGAACAGACTGATAAACATTTGGGTGTTGTTTTGAATATCTTGATGTTATTGGTTTGATTGATCCTGATGTGATGTGCACAGTATGGGTGGTGTAATAAAGATGAAAGATCTTTTTGGGCACATTTGTTCTCATGTTAGAAATCTCATGGGAATAAATGTTTGTTTGTTTATGGAAACATAGTACAAACACCCAATAGGAAGCTTCCACTTTTAATAAAAGCAACCTTTTAGAAAAAGACAAAAAGAGTTATTTTTGTTTAATGTTTGACTTGAGTTTTGTTCCCAATGGAACACTAGTGTGAGTAAGATAGCAGTATTTTGTCACCTAACTGTTATCCTTTTCAAAAATCCAAAATGGGACCACTCACCTCCCACTTTTGTTAAATAAAACAAGTCAACCATTTGTAAAATTAAAAACAGTGTTTGCAATTTTTTGGAGGCTAAAACTGTCCAAACAGTCCAAGCTATCCAGAAACAGCAAATCCGTTCCGCCACGTCTCCATTGCACATTCCAATATCCGAGCACTCTGTTTCCACCTATCCATCTCATTCCACTTCCAACAAGTGTCTCGGACTTGTTTAATAAACTGAAAACTTTTAGGCCCTATGGCCCATTAAAAAGATTTTAGGCCCAATGGCCAATTTTATTTTATTTTGGGCTCTCTAGCCCATTTAAAACCAAATATTATTTACATGTGCTTTAAATTAAAATTCAAGTCAGAAATTTAATAATCTCACATCTAGAGCAAAGCTCTAAATGTGAGGATGTTGGTTTCTAAACTTGAATAATTTCCGAAAATTACATAAAAATTGGATTCATTACTTCCTATCTTTTCAGGGATAATCCTCCCATTCCAGACCCTGCTCCAGGAGGAACCAAGTTGCTGGACTTGCCGGTCGAACTCCTTGGTGAAATTCTCTCCCGGATAGGAGAGGATGAAATCAAGGGGGTGTTTACTGCACAACGTGCATGCAAGAAACTTAGGGATGCTGGGAACCTTACTATCGTGTACAAGCGGTGTGAGGTTATCACTTCCACGGTGAAGAGATGGCAAGAAAGGATCCGTCGGCAGAAGGAGAGATTCCTGCAAATATGCACAGCTGCAGGAAACTTCAACCTTCAGCTCATTCCAGCACTCAGGGCATTTGCAGAGGGGAATGAGGAGCGTGCTTGTGAACTGCTACGCCCGGGACTTGAGGACAACCATAAGACATCAATCTTCACCCGCGGATTGATGCTTATGAGTAAGACAGATGAAAGCCAAGTTGAGCAGGGAATCAGAATGATCGACAGGATGGTAACAGATCGATCAGTCTTTCGGTATACGTCCCTCAACGTTCTCGCTTGGATAACTGATAACCCAGACAACCCACAACTGTGGGCAGGCCAAGGAGTCAGAGTCTATTGCCCAGAATGGCATGCACCTCTGAGAAACCGTGACTGGTGCCTGCGTTGTGAGCTTTCCAGCTGTGTCCTCTGGCTCCGATACATGCCCTGAAGAAGGAAGGAAGAATCCTAATCCGAATTTACCCTGCTTTATTTTATTTCCAGTCTAGTAGTAGTATTTGCAAGGGAATTCCTCCTTTTGTGTGTGCAGGTTTGTATTAACTACACGAGAATCCCTTGCCTCAGATGTATTTAATTGCTTTCCCTAAAATTGGAACTCAACTTTTGAGACCACTGAACAACTCTTTACTGCTTTCCTTTGAAAAGATGTCTGTACAGTCCGAGATGAATAAGTGACTGTCAGGCCAAAAATATGCTGTTGACATACTCAGTATGTCAGCAGTGCCTCTTTACTGCTTTCAATTAAATAACCAGCAAAAATATGCATAAACTTGCTCTAAATTCATAGGTTGAATTTAGGCTTATGATTAAATTTTCAGACTTTCAAATTGGGATAATATAATTGAAGACATGCATGACATGAATTCCTGAGGTTTTGAGCTATAAAAATTTAATGATGCGATCAGCTTATTGGGTAATAAATCTGCATGTTAGAGATTTCGATTGAATAAATTGTTAGAATTAAGCTTGGATTAAATTTGAGAATATTGTATGACATGAATTAACCCAACCTTGTGAGATTTGAGCCATGAGTCACTTTTACTCATTCATTTTCTTTGATGTGTGAATCATTTTGATTAAAGGAAACTAGAACTTGCAATTGGGACCGATCCAAGACCATGCCATATTCCCGAAATCGAGCATATGATCGAGGCACCTAGAAAACCCAAAATTTTTGGCCTTTTGAAATCCAAACCCAAAAACATTTTCCCTTTAGGATTAACCAATTTGAGCCTATAAGCCTAATTTTTCTTTGAAGCCCTTTATATTATTCCTAGCCTTACAAAAAGACCAAGAAATTCAAACCCAAGAGTGCAAGGATGAATTCTATCAAGGCATTACAATTTTTGATCATCAATGAAAACCATAAATCGGTACTCTATAAACCGATTCATCAAAAAAAAAAAAAAAAAAAAAAAAAAAAAAAAAGAGAGTTGAATGTCATTCAACACAAATAAATTGCAGATGACAAGCAATTAGACAATAGTCTAATGTCATGCAATAGAAAGAAAATCAAAAAGAAAGAGAAACATTGATGATCATAAATTTTAAATAAAAATGCCAAGTTATGATAGAATAAATCTTTGCCACTTCTAGCCCAATAATTTCCCTTTCCTACCTAATGTTACAACCGTACGCCCCGTTATAACCCTCAAATAAGACCTCGTGATCTCGATTTGAAGAAATGAGCCGGTGGCGAGTTGGTCTGATTGCAAGCTTATGGGATAAATTAATTAAATTTGATTTTGAGCGATCATAATTAAACCCCAATTGAGAGCGAGTGAATTTTCCGATTCTCTTATAAGTGAGGCCTTTTCTCATTACACATGTTCGTGTCATACCTTAATTCTAATTTTTAATCTTTGCATCTTTCAAACACGATATTCATGAAGGATTAATAATAATGTTTGATTTGTAGGCCTGATATAGTGAGCAAGTATCATTTCATTAAACACTGCAATCAAGGGAATTCAATACTTGTAGTTTTTGATTGTCTTATCCCAATTCAAAAAGGATGTGATTTATGAAGCCACGAAAATGAATTGAATATGTAGAGTCCGTGTTCCTAGGAACATTGACTCTGACTGCTCGGGGACGATCAGTATTAAATGTGAGGATGTTGATAATGGCCAAAAATGACCATTATTTTCAATCCATTTCCGTGTCTTAAACGGGCATTTGATCGCATTCCGGTCTTACATTAAGTAAGAAAGCAGTCGAATTGGACTGATTTATGCATAATTGTAAAAATAATAAGCTGGTATGAAAAAGACATAAATATGTAATTTTATTACATATTTATGTTAGAAAAATCCAAAAACATGAGAAAAAGAAAAGGAAACAAAAAGATGGGAAAAAGATAGAAAAGCCCACAAAAAGAATATTTTCGGCCCATCTGGCCCAATCCAGCAGGCCCAGGAAGACCTTTGTCGCGGAAGCCCTTGGCGCGATGCAGTGTTCCGCGACAAAGGCATACTCCGCGACCAACTGGCCCCAAATGAAGAGGAGACCAGCCAAGCCCCTGGCGCGATGACCCTTGTCGCGATAGCATGACTCCGCGACAAAAGGTCCATTCCGCGACCAAGATGCACAAATAGAGACACAAGACCCAGTCGAGAAGCCTTGCCACATGCAGCATGTTCCGCGACCAACTTGATGTTCCGAGACAAAGCTGTGATGTGTGTGATGTCTTAAGACACAATGGGCTAGAATCAAGGCCCATGGGCTTAGGGTTACACTTCTATAAATATGAGGTGTCTCCCATGAGCTAAGGGTTGGATGGTTGGAAGTTTGAATTTTAGAAGTTCTTGAAGGCAAGCTTAGGAGTTCTCTCTTAGGTAGAGTAGTTAGGTTTATTTTTATGTATTATTTAATTTTTGCACTTAGTTTAGTTTAGATTAGTGTTTTACTGTTCACAGTGCTTAGATAGCCATTTTTATACTATGTTTTGGTTTCTAAACTCTTGTTTTAGGGTTTGTAATACCCAAATCATGGGTATTAACAACACCCCTTCAATAATATGGGAAAACATTCATCATTTGTGTCCCAAATCATGAAATGGGTCTCACACCCCATGGATTTATGCTTCCTTTTTCATTTTGGGGTTATTTGACCCCTATTTTGTTATTTTCGTGTTCACTGTTAGCATATTATGGATAATGTTGTGTGGATGTGTGATCAAACCCTAGATTAGGATTCTTGCTTTATTTTAATATCCTGCTCAGTCTTGTTATTTTTGTTTAAGCATGTTCTTCCTTATTTTGAATGTTTCTTGCTTATTTTTAGCTTAGAATAGCTTTTTGATCTGAAATAGGGTGAGATCACGCTGTTTGCATGCCACTGTTCATTTCTGCTTTTTCTGACTTTTGTCCTGAACCACCTTGGGCGCCAACCGCCTTCTGGCGCGGAACCACGTTCCGCGACAGAGTGGCAGTTCCGCGACCAAGGTGTTTCAAGACACTTGTCTCTATAATTTAAAACCCTTTGTCGCGGAATACCTTGTCGCGGAGCCACGTTCCGCGACAAAACTGTCCATGCATAGCGACAAAGGAGCCAAACTCTTGCATTTTGTCTTCATGGCTTCTTGTCGCGGAATCATCCTGTCGCGGAGCCACGTTC
Source organism: Hygrophila difformis (assembly GCA_030278955.1). Classification (NCBI taxonomy): domain Eukaryota; kingdom Viridiplantae; phylum Streptophyta; class Magnoliopsida; order Lamiales; family Acanthaceae; genus Hygrophila; species Hygrophila difformis. The sequence goes on from JAOANR010000010.1 coordinate 24,732,215, forward strand.
CGCGACAAAAATCCCATTCCGAGACAGAAGAATTATGCCATGTTTCTTAGCCTTTGAACACTTTGTCGCGGAACACCTTGTCGCGGAACCACGTTCCGCGACAAAATCTCCACGCATAGCGACAAAGGTTCAAATGCCTTAGAATTTTATTAAAACACTTTGTCGCGATGTCACCCTTGTCGCGGAGCCACGTTCCGCGACAAAACCTTGCATAGCGACAAAGAGGCGTTATGCTGCCAAAAATTCTAAAAACTTGTCGGGATGTCCATGTCGCGGATCTCGGTCCGCGACAACATTTATGATATAGCGACAAGATTCCTCCCCCTCTATTTAATCTTAAACAAATTTCATTCTCTCTCTATTTTATGTTGCAACACTCACATCATAGCCCCACGGGTTACGATGTAACATTCTGGAATTGCAATGTAGGGTGTTATGCTGCCCAAATTTTGATTCTCCATTTGCATCACTTAACTGATTGAACCCTTTACTCATTAATGATTAAAGATTGAGATTAGCAATAATCAAACTCCAACAATCATCATGATTAAAGGACCTTTGTTCAATTGCCATTAAAACACTCTTGTATAAACAAAACCTCGATGGCTTAAACAGATAATCTGGACTGTAATTAATTATGGTAGGAAGGATTATTTAAGACCATTACATGTGGACCCGATCCACAACCTTGCATGAGAAACCAATGTCTCTCATACAATGGATCTTCTTTTGCTTCTTGTTTATTTTGTCTTTGTGTATTGTGTGGAACCATTAGTAAAGAATACATCAGAATAATGTTGGCGGGTACTCCCTCATGGATAACTAGCTCGTATTCTGGGTACTAGTTACTAATCGTTATTTTGCATGGTCTGAATGGCTGTCAGTGGAAGCCTTGGCGGTCTGCCCATCCGGGGTTATAATAGCTGCTCAACTGACTCCCATCCAGATACAGTTTTATTTTTGTTATCTTAATTTCCAAACCCAAATTCCAATCTGTAATGGGAATCAGTTGGCATCAGTCAATGCCAACTGCTGATCATTATAGAAAGGAAGTATGTAGGTTTTTATCCGAATTCACAGACAGTGGAGGCCCAACTGGTGTTGACACCACCATTATAGAGTCTCAGCTGTCTAAATTCGCTCCATCCGAGTGATTGGGAAATTGGACAGTAGATGTTTACAGTCCACCCGATTATTCTGCCATTACTTTGGTACCTTGACCATTCCATTCTGTGTTTCACCTTCTGTCTAGACCCGCCTTTATATTTTGGGTCAATTAATTTTACACTTCCATATATCCTTATGCATGATAATATTATGTACTGTTGTGGGCTGTAATTATTTTGGGATCCTTCCCTTGGACAATAGAAGTCTAGATCTTAAACAGATATGGCTTTGTAAATTTCCAACAAAAACCTCTTTATAAAATCCGGATCTGAGTAAGGGATAAATTCTTCAGTTATGACTAATTCATATTCTATCAAGGGTTATATTTTGGGAATTAAGAAGCAGATTCAGCGATTAGGTCTCGTCTAGACTGAAAGGGTCTGTGTTTTAACTGAGAATCTAGTACCTGATAGGGAATGATTTTCAAATCCATTATTTTCCAAAATTGCTGGTTGATGGAAATGTAAGATTAAGTGCTACACCGAGATGGGGTCCACTTGGATTCAAATACAGTGTAGTAAATAATCTTAGAGGAACATCATCCAGGCCTTGGTTATTTTCCAAGATAGGGTTGAGTTTTCTTTCAACTGCTATCTTCTTCTGCCAAAGCCTACTTTTGAGTCCTGAGTGAGTGCATCCGGAACGAACTAATTGATTAGCTCGTTTCATTAGTTTGTATCTCATAACCACCCGGAAGGAAGTGAACACATTAGTGGTTCACCGAGAGCCGGGAATTCTTGATCCATCCTCCTTCATTCTGACGGGGAGCTGTCTTTTACTACCAGGGTCAGATTTTCAAAACCTCCGAGTGATAGGTTTTAAATGCTTTCTTTACCGCTTTCTTTTAACCGCTTTCATTAGAGGTCACTCGGTTGTATTGAGAGTTGCGTAACTGCTACTAGGATTGACAGTTAAGGGATAGTTTAGGGCTTAATCCAAATCTTTGGGTGTGACATGGGAGAATGATAGTGGTACTCGGCATCTCAATAAATGATGTGTCGGGTGTTGCTTATCCACCACAGATGAAGTAACATACCCAGGCCAGGGCAGTTACGAATCTGTGGTATCTTAGAATTTGCGGTTTTAAGAACATGTAAACTCATATTGCAAGTACCTGTCTGTTAAAGGGAAATCATTATTTAGAGCATGAGAATCAGCTATCTGATAGAAATATCCCAAACAAAGATCTGCGTATAAAAATGGAAGTTTAATATTGCTGTATCTCACTCTTGTCCAATTTTCATTCTTTTCTTCCTGTCCCTTCTGTCTACATTGTGATTCAACTTCACGGTTGGCACAATGCTCCTTTTCCCTGCTTTCGTAGATAATGTTTACTGCATCTTTAGAATAATTCTTATCCGCTTTCTAGAATAGATTTATCTGCTTTGTAGATTAATTTGACTGCTTTCTAGATCTAATTTACATTCATGTCAGTAGTTATTAATCACCTTTCAAACCTATTGAGCAATACGAATGGAAAACCTAGTAAAACGACGTGGGACCTGCTTCTATCGCACATCCTCCAGTGAACGATCCGGTCTTACTATAAATTACTGCAATTTTTGACACCGTGCGCTTTCGGGCCACAGTTTCTTAAACACGAGCAATAAAAACATGACTACTTATAAATATATCCCTAATCACAACTCCGCCATCATAAATTGGTTTCATTAATAAAACTTAAACCAGGACCATGATTTTTCGGAAAATACTCATGTAGTGGGAACTTGCCAAAAGTTTCATGGCAGGAACTCTCATGGCAAGAATTGATGAGAAGCATCATGGCATACTTGCCGGGGATCCTCAGTGTGACAGGCTGATGGTCAACCTATCCCGGCTATGCCATGAGATTTGTCAACATTTCATGACAGGGAGGACCACAGCGCCATTTGAAATTAAAGCACCACACTTGAGTAATAAAAAGACTAATAATCTGGATATATCCCTAAACCCTTTCCCGTGAATCATAACTCTTTTCATCTAACCTGGTATATTTTTAAGAAAATGCTCGTGGGACGGAAATTGTCAAAAGTTTCAATGGTCGTGGTACTTTGACAGTGGGTGCTCCTGTCACATGACTGGTAAAAGAGAACTTCTCAAAGATTATGTCGAGGCTGACTGTGGGGAAGTTTGTATGAAAATGGAGCAAGAAATAAGATTTGTGGGTATGGTAAACCAAAGGATGATAACATGTCTTCTCTCTCTATAGTTTACTATGTCTCTGATTTGTCTACAAATCTCATTTCCATTAGCTAATTGTGTGATGAAACATTTTTTTGTTGGGTTTACTGAAGAGGACTGCATGGTTGTTGATACATCCTACAATTATGTTATGAAAGGTGTTTGTTCTTCTAATATGTCTTAAAGCCAGCTATGCACACAACACTTCTATCTCAGGTTGACACTGCTCGCCTTTTGCATCAAAGATGTGGTCACATGAATTACAAATCTCTAATTCAATTTAGCAAGTCTGAAGTTGTTCGTGGGTCGCCTAAACTACGAAGCAAGGAAAAGCAAGTGTGTGGTGCTTGTGCTAAAGGAAAGCAGATTCACTCTACTCACAAAGCGGTGGATGATATTCAAACCACAAGATGCCTTGAGTTGTTGCATATGGACTTGATGGGACCAACAGAGGTTCCAAGTCGCGGTGGTAACACTATTTTTTTGTGTGCGTTGATGATTTTTCTCGTTAAACTTGGATTGACTTTTTAAAATCAAAAGATGAGACCCATTCAGTGTTTGCAAAGTTTTCTCTCAAGATTATGGCTGAAAAAGATCTGAAGATAGCACATATTCATACTGATCATGGAAAGGAGTTTGAGAACCAGTTGTTTGCACAACTCTGTAACAACTATGGGATTATATATGAGTTTTCAGCACCTCACACTCCACAGCAGAATGGCGTGGTTGAGAGAAAGAATTGCACATTACAGGAAATGGCTCGATCTTTATTACATGCAAGCACTATGAGGAAGAGATTTTGGGCCGAGTCGGTCAATATCTCATGTTATATCATTAATCGCGCGTTCCTTCGCCCACAAACTAACACCACTCCTTATGAAATTTGGCGAGGAAAGACTCCGAATATCTCTCATCTTCATATTTTTTGTAGTCTCTGTTATGCTTTGAAGGATCACACTTCTGTCAGAAAATTTGATTCAAAATCTGATGAGGCTATTTTCTTGGGATATTCTGTTGACTCAAGAGCATATCGTGTTTATTTGAAAAGGACTTCAAAGATAATTGAGACTGTCAATGTTAATTTTGATGACTCTAATCCCTCTGCAGGCATTGGCACAACAGGTGATGATGATGATCTATTTCAAATTATTCCTAAATTGCCTACATTTGAACCTCTTCAAGCGGCAACTCCTCCTGATCATATTGAAGTTTCTGATACGGATGTGGCTGATCCTGGTGTTGGCACAACTGACGAACAACCTCCTGCCCCAGCTTCTCCCCGGAGAAGAGGTCCTAAATAGAGCTGTTAAACAAACAAAAAGTTTGCGAACAAAGCTCGGTTCGGCTTGTGTTCGTTCGTTAATTGTTCGTTTGTTAACCTTACTGAGCTGAGCTCGAACACGAACATGAGCTCGTTTGCTTAACGAGCCTCGAGCTTTGTTTTGCGAACAGTTCAAAAGTGTTCGTATATGTTTGATTAGAGGGTATTTTTGTAATTTCCTATTATTATTTTTAATTATTTATTAATTTTAATTATATTCTACCCTAGATTGCGCATCCACATTCCAATTTCTGATTTCTCCACATCACGAACAACCTCATATCGCGAACAGCCGCACCTCCACTCCATTCCAAATCTCATCGTCATCCCCGCCTCACTGCCATCCCTGCATTTTCCCTACCACCGACCATCAAATCCTCTCATCTGCCGGCCGCCGACCACCGACCCTCTCTGGTTCTGCCTAAATCTCAGTCTCCACCGGTAAGTTTTTTGTATTTTGAATTGTTGTTGAAAGAGTTTCGATTGTTGTTGATGTACTCTTTAGTTCCCTGAGTTCCTACACCATTCCAAAACTTGATTCCAGTTTCGATTGGTGTTGCAGTTGAAACCTGCAATGGATTGATTCCACTTGAAACAATACTTCCAGTTTGTCTCGTTCGTTTCCTCCGCTGAGGAAACACCAACCTTTGCCACCTTATCATCCTCCGGTAAGCTTTCCTTTCTTGATCTGTTAACCTTAGCTTGTTCATTTAAATTGTTCCTTTCTAGGTTTAGTTTTGGAAGTTCCTGGCAAGTATTTGGCGTTATCTTTAGTGAAAAAAAATGCGGGCAGTATTATGTGAGTATCAAAAATTAGATATAAGTGTGTCTCCTTTTCCTACATCCGTCTGGAACTTTTGTTGCATTTATATGGTCCTGCGTGCTTCCTACTTCAGCTAGAAAAGCTAAATTTTCCCTGGGATGTTCTCTACGGCACCTTAGTTCTGTACCAGATTATAATATATAATACCATATATATATATGTATATATATATATTTATGTGTGCGTATATATAAATTTCCTGGAAAAGGCAAACTTTTGTCGCCAATAGTGATTGAGTTTTCTTAACGGATTTCACTTCCTGTTAACCTGCCCAAATATATTTTTTTATATTTTGAATTATTGTTGATGTAGGTTCGATTGTTGGCAGTAAATTAGGATCCATTTGGTGCAATTTCCTCTTTTTATTAATTTTTTTGTATCAATTTTTTTTTGATGATGAATAATTAGTTATTGATGTGTGGTAGCAAGCTTAAACTGTTTAAAATGTGTAGATTCTTTTTTTTAAAAAAAAATTTAAAATTCGAAATTGAGTTATCATTTAGTTACATGATAATCAAGGAAAGCTTTCTTCCATTGTACACATTTAATTTGTCTCTTGCAACAGGTGATGTCATTTAATCCATCCGACCACAATTCCACATCCAATCCAATGGTTACAAGTAACGAAGAAATTGAAAGTCGTGATGATGCGGAAGAAGGTGGAGACCAAATGGATGAAGACATTGATCTGGATACGGGCCAAGAAAATGAAAATGAAGAGAGGGATCAAAATAAAAATGATGGAGCCTATAAAAAAGAAGAATGAAAAAGTCTAATGTCTGGGAACACATGATTGATGTTCCTGAAGAAGATGGAACAGTGAAAAAAGTACAATGCAAGCATTGTAAAGAATTTTTCAAAAAAGTTGCTAGTGGGACCACAATTACATACAAGTGACACTTAAATAATTGTGTGCAGAAAAAGCTGGCGATGGGAGAAAAAGGAAAACAACAAGTACTATCTTTTAGCACTGACACAACCTCAGAGGGGATAACTTCAATAAACAATTTTCGATATGATCATGCTAAGGTACGGGAGCTTGCTTCTCATATGGTTCTTGGTCACAGATATCCTTTTTCAATGATGGACCCGTGTTATTTTTAACAAGTTCATGAAGGTTGTTTCTCTATTTTATCAAAATATAAGTAGATATATAGTGAAGAAGGATTGCATTAGCACATATGAATCTGAAAAGAAAAAAAAAAGAAGTTGAAAAATTTGTTGAAAGGTGTTACTCGAATTAGCATCACTACTGATTTATGGAAATCCAATCAAAAGATTCAATATATGGTAGTGACTGGATGTTTTGTTGATGCAACTTGGGTTTTGCAAAAGAGGGTTCTGAATTTTTGCAATGTACCACCACCACACACTGGAGTTATTATTGCTGATGCTCTTAGTAGATGTTTTCTTGATTGGGGGATTGAGAATAAAATATCTAGCATCACTATAGATAATGCTTCATAGAATGATGTGTGTGTCAAGAGGATAAAGAAGGATTTTTTGTTGAGAAAGCAATTGAGCATTGGTGGGAAAATTTTTCATGTTCGATGCTGTGCACATAATTTTGAATTTATTAGTGAAGGATGGTCTTAGTGAAATTGGCAGTGTGATTGATACTGTTAGGGAGGGGATAAAATATATCAACAACTCTGAGAGTCGCTGGATTGAATTTTGCAAGATCAAGAAACAACTTCGGTTGTCCTCTAAAAGTTTGTATCTTGATTGTCCGACTCGATGGAATGGGAGTTATATGATGTTAGCTTCAGCCTTAGAGTTTAAAGATGTGTTTTCAAGATATTCTAATATTGATATTGGATTTCGTTGGGTGCCACCTGATTCTGAATCGATGCAAGTTGAAGAAGTATGCCAATTTTTGGGCGTTTTTCACGAAATAACAAATATGATTTCTGGATCTCATTACCCAACTGCGAATATGTTCCTGCCAGAGCTATATCGGATCAAAGAGCTTTTAAATGAGAAGGAATTGGATCAATCTAGCCATATGAGGGAAATGGCAAAAAAATGAAGGCGAAGTTTGACAAATATTGGGGGGAGAGCAATATTTTGTTGTCATTGGGTGCTATTTTGGATCCTAGATACAAAATGAAGTTGATTGATTTTGTTTTTCCTATTATTTATGGTGAGGAAGCAGCTCCAATGCATATTGACAAGATAAATCATGTCTTGCATGATCTTATGTTGAATACGTTAGTTCACTTACTTCTTCTTCTACTGAAGAAAGGCATGTGCTGAAATGCAAACAACAAGAAGGTTCTAGTTCTGGTTCTTTAGGATCCATTGTACTTGGTAGGAATATTCTTACTGGTAAGGCAAAATTTCAGCTGCATGTGAGTAAATCTGATAGAGCTCCACCAGAAAAATTGGATTTAGATGTTTACTTGAGTGAAAGTCGATATGCGTGTGATGCTAATGCAAATTTGGATGTTTTGAGTTGGTGGAAAGGAAAAAGATGGAGATTTAGAATATTGTCAAGGATGGCCAGTGATTTATTGTCAATTCCAGTAACTACAGTGGCTTCAGAGTCTATTTTAGTACTGGTGGAAGAATTATTGATGATCGACGTGCTTCTATGTTAGTTGACACTGTTGAAATGCTACTTTGTGCTAGTGCTTGGATAAAAAAACTTACATGGAATTAGAAAAGATTCAACAAAGGTAATAAATCATTTCATATTCTTTATTTTTAAATTTTTCATGAGCTTTTTGGTTTATGAAATATGATTGGAAATATATCATTTTTTTTATAGGAGGCATCACAAGAAGATGACATATTTGGTTATAAAGAATTGTGCTTCCAGATTGAGTTGACAAGGTATTTTACATGTTGTTGGTTATATTGACTATTATGATTTGTTGGGGAAACTGTTATATTTCCCTTTTGAGTATCTATTTGTCATCCTCTGCCTATTATTGAGATTATATTTAATAATGGTCTCTTTCATTTGAATTGTTCCCTCAAAATTAGAAACATGGTAATTTTTTATGATAGTGTGCATGGTTGTGGTTCTTTTCCAGGAGGCAGCAAACTTACCTTTTTGCAGCAAAACTTTTCTAGGTACATGACTATATATTTTATGATCATATAAGGTGATGGAAGTTTGTGATCTGGTTACCAAGAGATTCTTTGATCTATATATATGCTCAATCTTGTATTTTGTTTGTTATTTGAATTTACATATAAGTGTGCCATTGTAAATTTAGCATGTCCATATGCTTTGAGGCCCAAGATCAGGAGCTTAGGAACTATCTTGCTTAAACCTTTATGGAGACAATTTGATTATGTGAACTTTATCTAACTACAAACTGTGCACGCAAAGCATTGATATCTGAAACTGGCCTTATTATAAACTGCATTCACTGTGTTTGATGAGGATATCATAAGCTAGATACTTTATGCATTTGATGAGGATATTATGAATGCTAATTATATACTATTTCATAATTGATTCTTCCATAAAATGCACTTGAAAGTTGAACCTGGGAAAACTTTATAGAGGCATACAACTTGAATGATGGACAAAATTGAGCAGTATAATAATTTTGATGGATGAGGGCATGCAACAAAGTAGTTTGACAAACAATGTTTCAGGTTTCAGTTTTATGCTGAGATAATGGTACTGCTATACCATAACTTGCTGTATGTGTCGTTGCACGCTTTGTATTGTGTCAAACATTCTCATAATTGGCAATAATTAGAAATATGATAATTTTGTATGATTGTTTTATTTCTGTGGAATGTACTGATATTATCTAATATACATTATTTCCTATTCTTATTGCATTTGTTTGCTTTGTACAGACATGTAATAGGGAGATGAAGAAGGTGAAGTGAGGCAACTAGATGTTGGTGAATAATGAAGAGATTTATCTATGGTGTTGTTTTAATTATTAGTGAAATAGTTTGTACTTCTTAGTTGAATTGGTGCCTATGTTATTCTAAATCTTGTTGATTGTTGATGTTTATTTGATCTCGATGATATGAGACTATGTGGACTTATTTATTTTAATTTGATGGTGTGTTTTTTTGGATTGAATGATAAATATAAATTTTGGTAAATTTTTAATTATGCTGAACGAGCTCAGTTCGAGCTAAACAAGTCGAGCTGAACAAAAGAATAAGTTGGCTCGTTTGAACTAAACGAGCCGAGCCAAACTCGAGCTTGAGTTCACGAACTCTTTCCCGAGCCGAGCTCGAACATGATATCGAGCTCGACTTCCTTAACGATCGAACACGAGCCGAGCTGGAATGCTTAACGAGCCAAGCTCAAACACCCAAAGCTCGGCTCGGTTCGGCTAGTTTACAGCTCTACACCTAAACAAGGTCCCCGAGCTTCTAAGTATCATTCTCAGGAAGATGTCATTGGTGACCCTGCTGCTCCTAGACAAACTCGAGGTCATCAACTTAACCTCTCAGAGCTAGCTAATATGTGTTTCCATGTTATAAGTTGTTTTGTATCCTCCATAGAACCTAAGAATGCTAATGAAGCTTTGCAAGATGAATTTTGGATAGCTGCAATGCAGGATGAACATATCCAATTTAAACGTAACGATGTTTGGGAGTTGATTGAACAACCACCTAGGGTGAATGTTATTGGAACAAAATGGGTTTTTGGCAACAAAACTGATGAGCATGGCAAGGTCATTCGTAATAAGGCTTGTCTCCTTGCCCAAGGGTTTACCTAAATTGAAGGTCTGGATTATGATGAAACCTTTGATCCGGTTGCTCGCATTGAAGCTGTCAGGTTACTCCTAGTTATTTCTTGCTTGCTTTGCTTTAAATTATATCAAATGGACATCAAAACTGCATTCTTGAATGGATATGTAATACCCGAGAATTTTCCAACATAAAACAAAACAATAATTAGATAAATAAACAATAAATACCATAAATAATATAAATAAATAAATCCAGCAAGTAAATAAATAAATAAAGATAAGGAAATGAGAAATGAGATTTAACTGAAAAAGGGAATTAAAGGAATTTAATTAAATAAAAAGAATTATTAAAGGTAAATAAATTGTGCACCGAAACCCGACACCAATGAACTCAAGGATTCGAGTCCAAACGACCAATTAGACCCGGGTAAAGATTTAGAGAGAAAGTAGAAACCCGAAGATACCCCGGAAATCAGAATTCGGGAGCATAGAGGGATAGAAGTCCGAAAGAGAGGAGGAAAGGCACGACGGATCGCACGACCCGCCCCGGACCGAAGTCCAGGCGAGTTCGGCGCGGTGGCCGCGCGGTCAAAGAGGGAAGGGCGCGCCCCGACCGCGCCGTCGGACAGATTCGCCCGTGCGAGATTTTCTCGCCCGAATTCGGATTTTCCGACTTCGGTTGAACACCATTCGGTTCAAGACTCCTAGGGGCAGACCTTGGGCGTCCCTAGGGCTTGTTTAACTATAAATAAGCCCTTTTAAAAGCTCCGAATACTTTTCCAAAATCCTACAACTCTCTATACGTCCGAAAACCCTAATTCCGGAGTCGTCGGAGGCACGAGACCAAGGCGAGACTGATTTGGACGAAAATCAAAGTCTCCTAGACGTCTCTTATGTTTTGATTCGAAAACGAATCCTAATCTTCTTATCTTTCTTTCTACGCCCCGAATCGTATCTAGAACGTAGAACCCGACGAACGGAGAGGATAGACGGAGGACTGGAAGCCACGCCTTCGAAATAGACGATCCCGGATATCTACAAATCTGTAAGTTAATACTTACATGGTTTTGGGAGTAATTAAAACACGAAAACTAAAAGCTTAATCGAATCTTTCAAAGATCTGTCATCTTGAGATTTCTACCGGTGCAATAGTTTTGTCGAATTTTTCCGAACCTTTAAAATTCTTCGAACGGAAAAACTTAAAACACGAAAAACGTTCCTAAGGCTTAGATCTATCTACTGTAAAATTTTCAGAATTTTTAGAGACGATTTGGTATGTGAAAACCAACCGAAACCGAACTGCTTGAAATTAGATCTTGAGATTCTTGACAGAACTTAGGTCCGATCTTGATCATGTTTTTGACATAGGTTCTAGACCGATTTAGATCTTTGGCCGAACATGAAAATTGTAGATAAATGTCTTAAGATGGTCTCTGTAAAATTTCATTAAATTTGGAGTTGATTTGCTATGTTAGATCTTGATAATCTTGAACTGCTGTATACGAATTTCGGACAGATTTAGGTTATGACGAAAATGGATGATTTTGACCTATTTCGGTAACTCGGATTGAAAAAGTTAAAACACGAAAGTTGTTCATCTCGATGTTTCTCGATTTTAATGAATTTTGGAGCAAACTGAGGTTGACCGAGTCAAATCTTGAAACATTGTTGAAACGATGAAACTAGCCTTTAAGGTTTTAAACGAGTAGAAGACTCTTTGAAAATAACGATATGAAATCTGGAAATTTAGGAAATCCCCTTTACGAACTTGATTGTTAAAATTAGGGGGTGAGTGCTCTGCAGGGTGCCCTCCTAACGATTCACTTCGTGCCTATATGGACGATGGTGACCCCGCGCGAAAAATTTGAAATATGTTGCCAAAACGGCATGAGATATATGGCCTACACTCTCGTGAATATCCTTATGGGTTTCTCGAGGCTCCGGAGTGGTACTGGGTATGGCAGATACGGCTGCGGCCGCCGGTTTCCGGCTAAATTGACGAGATTGCGATGCAATCGTGAAATACTTGCTATATTATCTTGGGAGTAATGGGGATAGTTAATTATTTTTAATTGTTGTTCTTTAAATTATTAAATATTTTATTTAAATTACTTATGGCTTCATTTAAATTATTTATGAGTATTATCATGCTTTTATGAATATTAAATTAATGGCTTTTAAACCCTACGATCATGCATGTGTTAACTTGCTCAGCAAGTTGTGCTGACCAAACCATTTCATTTTCCTTTTTCCTTACAGAGTATGTTGAATGATCATGAGCTCATGCATGGGGGAACTATATTTTGCAAACTTTATTATTTAAATTCTTGCATTAGACATTAGAATAAACGGGCCTGTTTAACCCGTGTTTTGACCGTGTTGGTCGTATTTATATTTCCGCTGCAATATTATACTTAAATACTTTTTCCGCTGCGCTAGGATATTATTATTTTCGAGATTATATTGTATGGGCTGTTTACAAATGTTTTCAAAGCTTTTAAATACTGAAATACCTAGCCTTGCATCTCTTTAGTAAGCCGGAGAAACCGTGTCTTACTAGGGAGGTGTGGCGGTGACATCCCGACCTGGGTGATCAAAAACCGGGGTGTTACAGGATACATCAAGGAAGACATCTATGTGTCTCAATCTGTTGGATTTGAATGTCATGATTATCCTAACCACATTTATAGGGTTAAGCGTGCTTTATATGGACTAAAGCATGCCCCTCGTGTCTGGTATGAACGCTTATCTACAAATCTTTTGGATAGAGGTTATGAATGGGGTACAGTTGATAAAACGTTGTTCGTACAACGTATCAACAACCATTTACTGTCGCACAGATCTATGTAGATGATATTGTTTTTTGTTATACTTCTGATGATCTTCGAGATTCCTTTGTTCATTCTATGCAGACTGAATTCGAATTGATCATGATGGGAGAGCTTACGTTTTTCTTAGGCTTGCAAGTCAAGCAAACTCAAGATGGCATTTTTCTCAATCAAGAAAAGTATATTGGTCACATGCTCCAAAATTCAAAATGGAAGATTGCAAGGTTGCTCGCACACCTCTCGATCAACATGACAAGATTACTAAGGACGAAGGTGGCATCTCCATAAATCAGAAGGTTTATCGAAGTATCATTGGCAGTCTTTTGTACCTAACTGCTAGTCTCCCTGACATTTCTTTTAGTGTTGGTGTCATTGCTAGATATCATTCCGATCCTAAGAGTCCCATCTCCGAGCTGTCAAGATGATCCTTCGATATGTCAAAGGGACTTCAGGTCTTGGTATATGGTATTTTAAACGATCTTCAATGGAATTAATCGGTTACACGGATTCTAGCTGGGTTGGTTGTTCTGACGACTGCAAATCAACCACTGGTGGATGTTTTTACCTTGGACAGAACTTGGTCAGCTGGTATTCTAGAAAACAAAATGTTGTTGCTCTTTCTACAGATGAAGCCAAATATATACTGCTGCCCACTGGTGTACTTAGTTAATTTGGATGCGTCAAATGTTACTTGATTATGGTATATCTTTGGACGACTTCCTCATTCACTGTGACAATACTAGCGCTATAAACATCTCACGGAATCCGGTGCAACATAATCACATAAAACATATTGATATCCGAGTCCACTTCATTCGTAATTTGGTTGAAGATGGACTTTGTAAAATTCAGCACTTGGCATCGCTGGAACAACTTGCAGACATTCTAACGAAGACTTTGCATGCATCTCGGTTTGAACTCTTGAGGCACAATTTGGGCCTCTGCTTCTCTCACTGATGGGCTTGCTCGTTTATGGGCCGATGGACTTCTCTTTCTATTTCTTACTCGGCCCAGGCCCACGGGATTGCGCTTAACCGGTTGAAGCGGTTTCCCTCTTGCATCATCATTAGTCTGCAACTCACTTTTGTAGGAACGGTCGTCCCCCATTCCCATTTTTTTGGCCTTGTGTTTCCACTTCTTTCTCCTCCATTTGAATTTCAAAAATGGCGGACAAAGCCAGCTCGTCCTCTCTACCTGACGAAGTTCTTGATGTCACTCCTCTCGCTATGGACGGCAGTGCCTATTGTGCACATCTTGCTACTGAACAATCTCTTGGAGAGGATCATTCCGAGGATGCTCAAGATGACATCAATGCTGCTATTGACTCCTATTTAGGCAATGATCATGAGGCTCCATCCAAGGAGGGTAATACCCCTCATGAATCACAGGAGAATGTTGAGAATCCACCGGCCAGAACAGATCCAATAGCGGGTGTTCCGACAACAGAAAACCCTCAAACGGGTTCTGAAAGTCCAACACCTCCTTCGATCCCTGTCCTCGGTGCTTCTCCCTCCATTCCAGTGCCCCCTGGTTCGAGTTCCCCTCTTTCGCCCTCTGCCGTTGCCACTGGTAAAGGATTATTGATGTTGGATCCCCAGTCCACTCCTCCGGCACACTCCGGCAATGCTCAACAGGATCCCTTTAGTTCCTCTCCAGCCCCTGGTGTTCAGACGCCACAGGAACAACCAAATCCTGTTGATCAGAATGATACCCCCCTTAATGATCTTCTGAGGCAGGTTCGCGAAAAGGGCAAACGCAAGGCTGCTCCTGCTGTGCCGAAACAACCTAAGAAGAAGAAGAAGCAAAAATCTCAGAAACGGAAGAAGTCAGTTCCTGTTCTGCAAGAATCAGATGCCCACTCTCCCAAGTATTTTTCACTTGAAGGGGAAAGGTATGTCGAAGAAACCCTTAAAATCTCATGGTTTCAATTCTAAAGAATGTTATGTGCATCCTTACTATGATCAGATTGGTTTCACTGAATACTTGGAGAAAAAACATCTATATGTTTAGTCTACTTCTCTTAAACAGTATTCCCCTGACATTTTTCGTGAATTCTATGTTAATTTGCACCATGAAACTCTTGATCACGTTACCCCTTGGTATTGTAAAATCTATCTGCGAGGAGAGTTGGTTGATCTGAATCCTTCTGTTTTTCATGAGTTGTTGGAACTGCCAACCAACAACGATATGGCTAATCCCTTTGATCTGTTAGATGTTGAGTTAGCCACTATTGCTTCCACTATTTCTTCCACTCGAAAAACAGCTTTTGGTCAACATTCTATGAGTCCATCTGATTTAACTATGAAGTTCAATTGTCTTTTTCGAATTGGTGCTTCGAATTTTCTGCCTAATTCTAATGCTAGCCAACTTAGTTCCACTATGGGCAAACTGTTGTACTCCATTGACGAGTACCTTGAAATTCTCAACTATAGTTACCTAATCATTAAACATATGTTGAGGTTTACACGGGACAAAATTGAGAAGAATACTCAGTTACCTTAAGCTGCCCTTATCACCATGTTTGCCAACTCTTGTCATTTGCTGACTTCATCTGAGATTTTCATCAAAGTCAAGAAACACTTGCCCTCTAATAAGCTGAAAGGTCTTCACAATGACTTCAAACTTGGCCCTCAGAAGCTTGGATCGTAATTGGTGGACCACATTCGGGCAGAATTGCAGCAAGTTGAGAAAGAGTTGGGTGCTCTGAATGACAGGCAGATGGGGCTGAAGCGGAAGTTTCGCAAGCTGATTACTCTGCTCCCGCACTCCTTTGATGCTCCACCTGAGGGGGAGGCTGACTCTGACGATACTCCTTGATCTTCCAAGTACTGGGGAGTACCAGTGGAAGGAGACAGTTGTTTGCACTACGTTGGGACAACTGCTTGCCAGTTATGGACATTGTTCTGTTTTTCTTCTGGACTTCTGGAATTCTGGTCTGTACCTAACTTTATTTGGCTTTAGATTTCTGGCTTATTTTGGATGCTCTTGCTTTGGATTCTGGATGTTGTTATGAATGTTAGTGGATATGCCTATTCTACTTTGCTCTATATCTCATGGAATTTATGGATTTTTGGGTATGGTTTTGCTTATCTATTTGATACATCTTGATGCATGATTTTTGAATGGTATCTGTTCTGTACTTTCCACTATTGTGACTACTTGGCCCGATCATCTCCACAAAGGAGGAGATTGTTAAGAAAATTTCTAGATTGTGAAGATGTTCGCTAAAACTGTCGTTGTTGTAACATCTCTTCAACAACACACGTATTCTTCACTGAAAAAAGTACAGAAAGTACAGTGACGTGGCAACTTCCCTTAACAGGCTTTTAGGGGTTTTGAGATGGGCCTAAACAACTATAAATACCTGATTTCGTCCTTGAGGTTTAGAATGTATTCCCTGCCGCATTTCAAGACGATTTACAGAGCATTTGAAGGTTCCTTCATGCAACTATGGCCTAAGGAAAGCTGAAGAAGGAAATCCCCCCAGTTCGTTGTCCACAGAAGGCAGCAACAACCATCCTACAGCTGGTATAATTCTTGTTCTTCTGCCTGCTGCATTTCTATGGGGATTTGAGTTTGTGTTTATGCATTTCTTGGCATATCTCTCCTAAACACAATCTGTATTTAGACTGGGTGTATTACCACCATCGCGCTTAATATGTTTTTAGTAGCTAGGTTCCACAAATACCACTTTAGCATTTCTAGTGAATTGATTGCATTTGGGTAGATAAGGTTGAGGCTCCCATGTGTTTCTCTAGTCTAGTTGGGTAGATAAAGAAGTTCACCGGAATGAAAGGAGGTGTAAAGTGAGTTGATCTGTATTCAATCTGTTTTGTGTAATCTATTGAAAACCTGGCTTGGAGCCCCCAGATGTAGATCAGTGGATGGAACTGGGTAACCAAATTTTTGGTGTTCTTATGTTTATTTCTGCACTCTGTTTGTGTCTGTCTCTGGTTGTGATTTGCAGGTTGTTGAGACTTCGCTCAAACAATGTATACAGGGTTTAATCTACTAGTTTGGGCCTGTCAATAGTATTAATAGTTTATATAATACTTGTAATAACTAATTAACTATATATAAAAAAAAAAGTGGATAAAGTCAATACTTACTATTTTAATAAATTTTTAATTTTTTCCTATTTATTTGATCAAATAATTAATTTTAAGTCCCTAGGCTTCCAACGGAAGGTTGGAGGTTCGATCCCCACCAGCCCCCTATCCCTCTCTTTTATTCCCCTTTGTAATTTGTGTGGCATGAGCTCTCTTCACCCCTTTCCCAGGCCTTCAATGGCTTCTCCAAAAAAAATAATTAATTTTAATTATTTTCGAAGAGCGATTATTTCTAATTATTAACTAACTACATGAATATTTCTAATCTCTTTCACAATTTTTTTCAAAAATATTCATTAATTGACCGTTAGTTGCAACCCATTTCTTTTTTTCGCTTGGAAAGTTGCAACCCATTTCTAATATGTTTTTCCGTTTTTTTAATATTTATTAAAATAAATAACTTAATATTTTCATTATACATGATTTTAAATAAATAGTTTAGAAACTTGGATAAATGTATTTGATAAAATAAATGATAATTAAATAAAATGAAGTGGGTCCTAAATACCTTACTTTTTAGGTAGAGCAGGTTTGTTTTAGAGGTATTTGTGATTTTTTGGCGTTGGTTTGGACTTGGTTACTTATCAATTGGGTGGTATTAGTAACTACTAATCTTACTCAAATCTAAGAAATACCTTTGGTTTTAGAGTGTTTTGTAGTAATGTGTGGAAGTAAAATTTAATTTTTTTAAAAATAAAATAACACACTCCCTCCGTCCCATATTTATCTTCTTACTTTCTATTTTTGGAACGTCCCACATTTATCTTCCTACCCCAAAAAAGGGAATTTTTTTTTACTAAAATGTCCCTACATGTCCATATATTTACAGAAAAACCAATTCTTAATTTTACTAACAATTGCACTACAAGACAAAAAGAGACAAATTTACCCCTCGAAAAGTACACATGAAAATAATAAAATACAACTTTCTTAAACTCCGTATCTACAGTGTCGAAAAAGATAAATATGGGACGGAGGGAGTAATATTTTAAAAATGTAAATATTTTATTACATAAACTTAATTGGATTCTGTATTTTCCTAACACTTATTATTGGGAAAAATTGTAACAAAAATATTGATAAAGAGAGAGACCGTCCATAAAGGTGTAAAGTAAAATATCTATACTAAAAATGTTTATAACATAAAGAGGTAATAATTAAAATAGGACACCAGAAGGAGTCATTTTCAATTTTAGGCCACGATATTTTGATTTAGGAAAATAGGCCATTAGAAGGATTTCGGGCCTGAATTTAGGCCATTGGGCTGGAATTCGGGCTGCGATGGCCTAAAAATAAAAATGACTCCTTCTGGTGGCCTATTTTAATTTTTTTTTCAATTATTTTTTACTTTATGTAATTAAAATAAATAATACTCATTTTGTGTCATTATTTATGTCCTACTCCCTCCGTCCCATTAAAAGTGGCCACTATTCCTTTTTGGGGTGTCCCATTAAAAGTGGCCACTTTCCGTTTTAAGTAAATTAGATTAACATAAACATGATTAAAAACCCCACAATAATGACAATTGTACTTTCTGCACAAAGTCCCTATATATGTTTAACCATTAATATCTAAAAATGGGTATAAATAAAAATTATATATAATACATATTCTAAAACTATACGATTAGACGATTCCAACAAGATCACACTTGACTATTTTTGTCTTTCTACATCCTTACGATAACATTAAGTCAAAGTTAAATAATAAATATGGTTAAAAGTCAAATGTAACCATTATAAATTAGATGGATGAATTAGTCAAATTTATTCACACCACTTTAACTACTAAATCCCATTACCTAAATTCCCGTGCCCAAAAGAAAGGGGCCACTTATATTGGGACGGAGGGAGTACTTTTTTTTTCTTGTTCCAATATTTTTATTTTAAAAATAATTAAATATTAATCGTCAAACTTACTCATCACCTTACATTAATAAATAAATATATTAAACTTTCAAATTACCCTCTACCATTAATAATTCCAATCCACCCCACAACCACCTATCAGTAAATCACACATAAATAAATAAATTAAAATTATAAACTCATTAAAATCATATTATATAATTTTTAAGTTACTTTTTTAGCACTAATATTGTGACGAATGGAGTAATATAAGAAATAAAATAAATATTAAATTAAATATATTATAAAATAAGTAAAACAAACACATATTCAAATAAATTATAAAGTAAAAAATAAACATGTTTTATTATAAGTATCCCAAAATTTTCGGATATGGTACTTTATGTAGGGATAATTAGTATTAAATACAAGGATATATTAGGGTTAAAAAATGTAACTTAAGAATTTATATAATGTGGTTGTAATGAATTTATAATTTAAATTTATTTATTTGTGTATGATTTACTGATATATGGTTGTAGTTGGATGAGAATTATTAATGGTAATGAGTTTGAAAGTTTAATATATTTATTTATTAATGCGATATGATGAGTATATTTGGTAATTAATACTTCATCCGTTCCTTTTTATTTGACACATTAGGAGTTTTGTTACTGTTAATTGAGTAACTTTGATTCGACTTTTTAATACAGTTATATAGGACAAAAAATAGTCAAGTGAGATCTTGTTAGATCGTCTAATCGCATAGATTTAGAATATCAAAGTTTCATAATTTTTACTTGTACGTAATTTGAGTTATTGAAAATGTGCACAGTATGAGTATTATTTATTTTAATTAAATAAAATAAAAATAATTAAAAAACTAAAATAGGCCACCAGAAGGAGTCATTTCCACTTTTAGGCCATCGCAGCCCGAATTCCAGCCCAATGGCCCAAATTCAGGCCCGAAATCCTTCTAATGACTATTTTCCTAAATCAAAATATTGTGGCCAAAAAGTGGAAATGACTCATTTTGGTGGCCTATTTTAATTATTACCTCTAATATAAATAATGTATGATAAATATTCACTATAATTTACAGGGGATAAACAACTTGTTAGAGTACATTATACATTATACATTATACAGTATATGATGAAATATATTTCATCTTGACATATCAGTATAAAATTTATGGCATATAGATCAATATATTTTTCTAATTTTGTTCTTTAACTGATTCAACCCAATCAATTTTATTTTATATTACTTAATTTATAAATTTACAATAAAATTTGTGAAATTCTAATAAAAATTATTTTGTATTATTTTTTATTTTACCTTAATTTATAAATTTGCTGGATATTTTTGTAATCATTGCTTAATTTATAAATGACAATTCTTCAGTATTTTTTTGTCTTTTAAATTTTACTCTATTTTATCTTTAATTTATAATTTATTAATATTACGATTCCAGTAATCTTAAAATCTATATCTATATAAAAAATATACATTATGAACAGTAATCTACTCTTATCATTTCTCTCTCACAAAAATCCCCTTATGAACAGTAACCTACCTATTTTCTCAACATTCATTTTCTGCACGCAATCCAATACACATTTCAAATGATCAATAATTCATCAATAACTCAAAATGTGTACAGGAAAAAATTCTAAAAATTTGATATTTTAAAACCACATGATGAGACAAATCTAACAAGATCTCACTTGACTATGTTTTTTCTTATATAGATGTTGTATAAACATTGGTCAAAGTTGAATAATAAACAGTAGCAAAAGTCAATTCCTTTTCACTATTAAAAAGAAACATTGTGCACTTTCAAAATATAGGAGACCGAATTTGAGTGAAATTCACGTTGGATAATTTAATTTCATTAATTATTATATGTAAAGAATACTACCAAATAAAAGATGTAACAAAAACTTTATGGGTTGATAGTTGAATAGTAACAGTAGCAAAAATCAATCCATTTTCACTATAAACATGAAGAAATTATATATATATACATTAAAAAATAATGCATTTTTAAAATATAGGAAAACCAAATTCGAGCGAAATTCACATTAGATAATTTAATTTCATTAATTATTATATATAAAGAACACTACGAAATAAAGGAGTAACAAAAACTTTATGGGTTGATATTACTTTTTTTTGGCTGAATAACCTATACAGATTAGAGGAGGTGGTGGGAGCCAAATGCCACACAAATTACTTATGCTTTGATATTATATTTATTCTTTAAATATAATTTCAATATTTGTTATTATTCTTAACCAATACTCTATTAATTGAAATTATAGTTAAAGAATATATATTGTAAATTACTAATAAGTACTTTATAGATTGATATTATATTCATTAATGAATAGCAAATATTTATTTTAGATAAATTAAATAAATTAGATAAATTGCAATACGGTAATAAGTTGATGGAACTATAGTCATTTTAATTTATCATTGGATTCATTTACAAGAGTATTTCTTATATTTTTAAATTTAATTTGGAAATATCTACATGTTTATAAAATTTCCAATATCTCAATGGTTTAGAATGTGAACCAATATCAGTAATCAATTATCGAGTACAATACGATTTCACGTACTTTCTTTGTCAATGTATAACATTAGAGTCGTGAAGTAGAAAGGTTTTTATCTTTGCTTTTTCAATTTTTTGGTCCTATTGTTTGTAGTATAAGTATTTTTTTAAATACTAAATTGTAATATATAAATATTGGTAATGACATATGTTGGTCAATTTCTTTACAGTGTATAGATATACTCATATAATGCTTAAAATTGTTTAAGAAAGTTGGAGAATGTAATCGACATAATAAAATTAAATAATTTTATTTATTAAATTGGATATTTTATTCATGTTATTCATAATTCCGCCCATTGGGCAAGGGAAATACTAGTTGTTATACAATGACCGAATCAACCTATTGTCCAGCAAAAGAATCAACCTATTGAATTAGATTAGAATAATTTATATAATATATAAAAATAATATCTCATATGAACAATAACCTACCCTTATGAACAGTAACATATCAATTCTCTTTCACAAAAATCCACTTATGAACAGTAACCTAACTATTTCCTCAACATTCACTTTCTACATGCAATCCAATACACTTTCCTAATAATCACTAACTCATCAATAACTCAAAATATGTACAGAATAAAATTCTAAAAATTTGATATTGTAAAACTGCATGATGAGACGAATCTAAGGAGATCCCACATGACTATATTTTTTCTTCTATAGATGTTGTGTAAGCATTAATCAAAATTAGATAGTAAACATACAATAGCAAAAGTCAATCATTTTTTATTATAAATAATGAATGAATAATATAAAAGCATAATGCACTTCCAAAATATAGGAGAGTCAAATCTGAACGAAATTCACAGTAGATAATTTAATTTCATTAATTATTATTGATAAAGAATACTACCAAATAAAGTATATAGTAAAAACTTTAATGGTGTATTCTTTAAATATAATTTTAATATTTGTTAGTATTATTCTTAACCAATACTCTATAAATTGAAATTAAAGTTAAAGAATATATGATAGATTATTAATTGGAACTTTATATATTTATATAATATTCATTAATGCATAGCAAAAATTTGTACTGGATAAATTTTAGTAAATTAGATAAATTGCAATACGACAATAAGTTGATGAAACTATGGTCATTTTAATTTGTCAATGGATTCACCATAATAGTATTTCTTATATTTTTCTAATTTGATTTGGAAATAATTAATCTTTGTGAAATTTCTATTTTTTTTTCAACACTTTAGGGTGAATCAATATATCAATAATCAATAATCAAGTCTTTTATCTTTGCCTTTTCATTTTCTTTTATTCTTTCAACTATTGTTTGTATAATAATACTTTTAAGATACTAAATTTTAATCTATAAATATTAGTCATGGCATATATCTATTGGTAGATTGGTATGCAATGTATAGATGTACTAATTTAATGCTTAACATTGTTTAAAGAGTTTGGGAAATGTAATCGACATAATAAAATTGAGTAATTGTTAAATTGAATATTTTTTATTCATATTGACCATATTTCCGCCCATTGAGCGGGATAATACTAGTAGTATATAATAACTTATCAAATAAATTTGGAACACTATATATTATAAGTGAAAAGAGAATATTATTTTATTAAAATGACCCACTACAACCTAAGATGTCAAATTCATGAATAACACTCTTTAGTTATAAAACGTGTTTCAAATTATAAGATTTTAATATTTAGTTCTCCAAACCCCTATTTTCAATATACTTCTAGAATTTTCACATATTTATTTATTCATACCTATGTGTTAGGGATATTTTTAGTATTGTGAAGATATTCGTCATTTTGGCCGTTGTTGCAACATCATGTCAACAACGCTCTATTATCTTCACTTGAAAAAGCACAGGATAGTACAATGACGTGGCATTTCCCCTAGCAGGCCTTAGAGGGTTTTAGATGGGCCTTAAACCCATATAAATACCTGTCTTCGTCCTTGAGGGTGTATGTGTGTGAAGAGCCGCAATCACAGTCGAGTTTACAGAGGATTAACAGCTTCAAAAGCTGTGATTATGGCGTTTTGAGAGCTGCTGAAGGAAAACCCCCTGGTTTACGTTGTTTGCAGAAGGTACCAACAACCATCCTGCTGCTGGTATATCTTTACCTGTTGTGTCTTCTACAATTCTTTATGGGGTATTTAGGATTGTGTTTAGGCATTTCTTAGATCATTGATTTGTAAACACAATCGGTGTGTATTGTAGGTGTCTTAGCACCTTTGAGCTTAATTTGATTGATTAGCTAGGTTCATCAAACACCACCTTAGTACCTGCCGGTGAATTGTTTGCATTTGGGTAGATAGTTGATGCTCCCTTATGTTCTTCCTAGTCTATTTGGGTAGATAGGAGAGTTCATTGGAATGTAAGGGTATGTAAGGTGTGGTTGACTCTCGTTCAATCAGTTTGGTGGAGATCTAGTGGAATCCCTGGCTTGGTGCCCCCAGATGTAGATCAGTGGATCGAACTGGGTGATCAAATTCCTTGTGTTCCTATTTTCATTCCGCACTCTGTTTCTTGTGTTTGCCTCTGGTTGTATTTTGTTGGTTGTTGAGACATCGCTCAAACAACTCTTACAGGGTTTACATATCCGCGTCATCAGGATCAGCTGCAAAGTTCCATTTGGTGGGTCGCCTACTGAAGATGTTCCAACTACTGAGGAACAACCATCTCGGGTTGATACTGATGATATTCCTCTGGATGAGATTAGGAGATCACTTCGTGAGAAAGGGAAACGCAAGGCTGTTCCGACACCGTCCAAACAACCTTCAAAGAAGAAATCCAAGAAGGGCACTCCTAAGAAGAAGTCTGCCCCTGTTCTCAAGGAATCCGATGCCCATTCTCCTCTGTATTTCTCCACTGATGGAGAAAGGTATGCCTTGGAAACCCTTCACTCTCGTGGTTTCATATCTGAGGAATGTTATGTGCATCCATATTATGATCATATTGGTTTTTCTGAATATCTAGAGATGAAACATCTTTCTGTTTGGGCTACTTCCCTTAAGCGTTTTTCTCCTACTGTTGTTCGTGAATTCTATGCCAATTTGCATCCTGATATCCTTGATCTTGTTTCCCCTTGGTACTGTAAGATTTATCTTCGTGGAGAGTTGCTTGAATTTACTTCCTCTGTTTTGAATGAGTTGTTGGAACTTCCTACCAACACTGATATGAACAACCCCTTTGATCTGCTTAATGCTGAGCTAGCTACTATAGCCTCTACTATTTCTGCCTCTAAGAAATCTGCTTTTGGTAGACGTGCTATGAGTCCTTCAGACCTTTCTATGAAATTCAATTGTCTGTTTAGGATTGGTGCCTCCAATTTCTTACCTACATCCAATGCTAGCCAGCTTAGTTCTCACATGGGTAAATTCTTGTATTCCATTGATGAATGTCCTGAGATCCTTAACTATGGTTACCTGATCATTAAGCATATGTTGAGGTTCTCTCATGACAAAATTGAGAAGAATACCCAATTGCCTTATCCTGCTCTCATAACCCTGTTTGCCCATTCCTGCCACTTGCTTGCCTCTAATGAAACTTTCATTAAAGTCAAGAAACACCTACCCTCTGATAAGCTTAAAGGTCTTCATAATGACTTCAAGCTTGGGCCTCAAAAGCTTGGATCAGCTCTAGTTGATCACATCAGAACTGAGCTGCAACAGGTTGAAAAGGAACTAGGCATTCTGAATGACAAGCAGATGGGCCTGAAGAGGAAGGTTCGAAAGCTGGTTGCCCTACTTCCACACTCTTTTGATGCTCCAGCTGAGGGGGAGGATGATTCTGAGGGTACTCCCTGATCTGCCAAGTAAGGGGGAGTGACAGTGGATAGGATTGCAGGATTGCTGATTGTTTCACTGATGTTGGAACAACTTTGTGTATTTCTGGTTTTTCAGACTATGGATATTCTGGTTTTCTGTAACTGGTGGATTTTTTTGGATTTTCTCTGATCTGTTATTACTGGATACTCTCATGGATATTGGTATGGGATTATCGTTATGAATGGGTGTTTTTGTCTATGCCTGTTCTTCTTCAGCTCATATCGTTTGTGGCATGCTTATTTGTTGAGATTCTATTGCTCTCTGATTTTATTATGACTCTCTGTGCTTTCTCCACTGTTTTGACTACTTGGCCCGATCATCTCCACAAAGGGGGAGATTGTTAGGGATATTTTTAGTATTGTGAAGATGTTCGTCATTTTGGCCGTTGTTGCAACATCATGTCAACAACGCTCTATTATCTTCACTGGAAAAAGCACAGGATAGTACAGTGACGTGGCATTTCCCCTAGCAGGCCTTAAAGGGTTTTAGATGGGCCTTAAACCCATATAAATACCTGTCTTCGTCCTTGAGGGTGTATGTGTGTGAAGAGCCGCAATCACAGTCGAGTTTACAGAGGATTAACAACTTCAAGAGCTGTGATTATGGCGTTTTGAGAGCTGCTGAAGGAAAACCCCCTGGTTTACGTTGTTTGCAGAAGGTACCAACAACCATCCTGCTGCTGGTATATCTTTACCTGTTGTGTCTTCTACAATTCTTTATGGGGTATTTAGGATTGTGTTTAGGCATTTCTTAGATCATTGATTTGTAAACACAATCGGTGCGTATTGTAGGTGTCTTAGCACCTTTGAGCTTAATTTGATTGATTAGCTAGGTTCATCAAACACCACCTTAGTACCTGTCGGTGAATTGTTTGCATTTGGGTAGATAGTTGATGCTCCCTTATATTCTTCCTAGTCTATTTGGGTAGATAGGAGAGTTCATTGGAATGTAAGGGTATGTAAGGTGTGGTTGACTCTCGTTCAATCAGTTTGGTGGAGATCTAGTGGAATCCCTGGCTTGGTGCCCCCAGATGTAGATCAGTGGATCGAACTGGGTGATCAAATTCCTTGTGTTCCTATTTTCATTCCGCACTCTGTTTCTTGTGTTTGCCTCTGGTTGTATTTTGCTGGTTGTTGAGACATCGCTCAAACAACTCTTACAGGGTTTACATATTCTGATTGGGCCTGTCACTATGAGAAGATGTCAAATTCATGAATAACACTCTTTAGTTATAAAACGTGTTTCAAATTATAAGATTTTAATATTTAGTTCTCCAAACCCCTATTTTCAATATACTTCTATAATTTTCACATATATTTATTTATTCATACTTATGAGATGATGATGATATTTTCAATATACTTCTAAACCTGGAAATATTATTTGGTATGAGTATATACATGCCAAGAAAATTTTCAATTTATAATATTAATGTATGGTCCATCTCTTATTTAAAAAAAATAAAAATAAACAAGATTTTCTCCCCCACTTTTGGTCCCATGTTTAAAAAATTTTCATTTCGGTCCCGTTAGATAATTAGTTTTTCCACATTTGGTCAATCACTACAAGAAAAAAGGGATTTACCGACCCCAATTTGGGGTCGATAACGGGGAGATACGGGTCGTCCAGCCTGTTACCGATATAACACTCCGAAATTTTTTTTAAATAATAATAATAATAATAATAATAATAATAATTATAAAAATAATAAAATTTTAATTAACAAATAATCAATTTTAATTTTTAACTAGCTCAATATATATAAATATATATAAATGACTTTTGTAAAAATATTGGAAGATGATTATTTAAGTTGTCTTCTATATAGTTAATTAGAACAAGTTGGCTAGGACCATTAATTTATAAATACCGGGTTTAATATTATTAAACATTAATCAAATTATAAATTTAAGCCCGTATCAATGAATTAAAGATATTAATCCATTCAAGTGTTGAAAAATTATATTTTGTCTAACTACTTCAGTACTACTTAAGTAACAATTATCCCAAATTAAGGATTCGGAGCCTTTAATTATTTGATTAATGGTGCCAAATTAATGAATAAAATTTATCCCATTAAATCCGTAAGTTTAAATTTTAAGTGTTAAGAATTATTAAGTCCATAGTTTAGATTAATTAGTTGGTTGGATAAAATTGGGCCAGTAAATTGTATGACCCAACAAGTAAAAGAAGAGAGCAAAAATAAAAGCCCAATACACAAACCAATTAGGCCCAATCCAAACCCTGGCCCAATCCCTAAACCAAACCCTAACCCTAAAAAAGAGCTACTGCCGCCGCCCCCCAGCTCCGGCGCCGCTCTCGCCGCCGGCGAGATTCCGGCGAAACTCCGGCCGCCCACCATCTCCGGCCAACACCTCCCTTAAAACCCAAAAATCCGAATCTCGAGCCATCTCCGCCACCGCCGGACGGCAACCCTTCACCACCATCTATTTTCCACAAAAGTCCGGCCACAGGTGTCGCCGCCTCCACAGCCACCATCTCCGCCGCCGAGGCCTCCCTTCCCATATCCGGCCACCAACCACAACCACTGCCTCCGCCGCCTTTTTTTTCCCATCTCGAGCCACCACCCGCAGCCACTACACCACCACCATCTCGCTTCGCCACCACCGCCCTCCTCTATTCTCCCGCCACCGCGGCCACAGCCGTCGACCACCACCACCACCATTTTTCAAATCCCACGGCCACCGCCGCTCTCTTTTCCGGCCAACACCACCATCCGCCACCTCTCCATCTCCCTCCTCCGAGCCACCACCCGCAACCACCACAGCCACGGCCGCCGCATCGCCACCACCACCCGCGGCTGCCGACACCAAACCACCACCACCACCGATACTCCTCCTCAATCCCCAACAACAAACCACAATCAAAATAAAAAAATAAGAAGAATAGAAAGAGAGAGAGAGGTCCGAGAGTGAGAGAGGGAGCCAACGCCGCTGCCGCTGCCGCCTGACCGCCGCCGTCGCCGCCGCTCGCGGCCGTCGGTTCCTGCCGCCGCTGTGGTGGCCACCAAGTCACCATCCCCATCTTTTTTTTTTCCAATCCAAATATTAATCAAAACCACAAAAAAAAGAAAAAGAGAGGAAAAGAGATAGAGAAGAAGAGAGCCATTGTCGGCAACCAGTCGCCATCGCCGCTGTCTCCATCGTCGGTAACCGGTCGCCATTGCCGTTGTCTCCATCGCCGGGTGTGGACAGATTTAGTGTGGGCATGGGCTAAAGAAAAAAAAAATGGTGGAGGATGGGGAAGGGAGAGGTAGACATAGGTATGGTAGTGGGGCTACTAGTTGTTTTTTTTGTATTAATGAGGAAGACTTTGTCTATAAAAGACTATCCCCAAACCCTTTAATCAGTTCACCTCCACCTTCCCAACTTTTCAGTATTGATATTTCATTTCCAGCTATTTTTTATTTATTTTTTATTTTTTTCTTTTCTTCTTCTTCTTTTCCATCCTGTAAGGTTAGCTATTAAGTCATTTTAGTTCTGCCATTTTGAGAGCAGTAGGAAGATTTCAGAAATTATCCGGTAAGAATTAATAGAATTGAAAAAAAAATGTATAGTTATTATTTATTCTAAAATACTATTATATTATACTAAATTAATGTTAAAATGTTTACTAGCCAAATAGCTGAAAAAGGAGTATCTGCTCGTAGCCGGTGCGTGTGTCATACCCATTTCGCCACGGTAACTGTAAGTGGATTTTTACTCTTTGGAGTAAGCCCAAATTTATTTTAGCTTAAGCATAAATTAAATACCGCTTTGTTATATTTTAAATTTATGCTTATTGCTCCCTACTGTTTTTGGATTATTGGTATGCTATTTTTAATGTGCCTTATAAATTATTGCAACAATTCCTATGATTTTGGGAATTCCATTGTTACGGGGTTGGAACTGTGTGTGGATCTTGCCACCACCGCCGCCGTTGTGTGCATACAATGCCACTCGGGAAAAGTGGGAAAACGGAACGATACCACTCCTTATTCCAAGTGGATGAAGGAAATTTCCTACCTTTACCACAACCCTTGAATGCGCATGTGAGACTGGGTATTCGATTCACGAACCCCTCTCAATTGGCATGTTGGCTGAGATAATTATATTTATCGGTAACACATATTGTTATATTGTCTGTTCCCGGGATTAGATTAATATTGCATTTATGTTCACAATATTCTCGTTTTAGCATACCATTACCATAACTGTTATTTTTAAATCATTTCTGCAACCCGATCTCCTCCGGAGTAAGGGTCTACTTACTCAGCGATTATTTTTCGCTGACCTTACACTTTCATGATCCTTTTCAGGTTTTGACATATGTGAGGACCAGTAAGCATTTGCATCATCGGGCACGGTTTAGGTTATTTTAAATGCCTTTATCTTAAGTATAAGTGATGTATAATATTTTGAACCTCCTTGTCGGGGCAAACAACTTGGCATATGATCTGTTATTAACTCGAGGACGTATAATTTGGGGTGGTACCCACTTATGTAAGTTTCTACGCCCCAATACTTTTAATATGCAACGGACGATGGTATTCTTCAAATTGTATGGTAAATTTCCCTTTTTAAACCAAGAATATCTCTTATCTTTTTACATAGTTGTCATTGAGCTCTTTTAAGAGACATGTTAACTTATTTTTGGTCACTGTGCCAAAACTCCTATTTAAAGCTCATTTTATACGTTATAGTGTTACGAGCTTTCTTTTTCCGAAAGTCTTGTGCAACACTATTGACGTATTATTTAAACTCTGAAATTCCGAGATCACGATATATGCTCAATAGTTAGCATATATGTTCAACTCCGAATGACATGTAAAATGATGTGAGCTAGCCTTAGCGTATTCCGGGTAGTCCGGAATACGTGGCGGTAACACCGATCCCTTGTTCCCACACTTTGCTTCCGTTGTGCTTTTAGGGAAAATGGGGGTGTTACAGTTTGGTATCAGAGCCCCCGTTTTTTTTTAAAAAAAATAAATAAATAAATAAATAAATAAATTAATAATAAAAAAAATTTAATTGATGGTGACTTTGAAAAAAGTGATGCCCGTATTGAATGGCATCTTTGAAAAAGTGGAGATAGTGGGTGGCATCAGAGCCCTTTTTTTAAAAAATAAAAAATAAATAAAAAAAATTAATTGAAGGGAATCTTTGAAAAAGTGGGGGATAGTGGCAAGTCTATGGGGTGTCGGTAGAATAAATTAATTGAAGGGCATCTTGAAAAAAAAAAATTAATTGCTGTTTTCTTTTGGACTGTCGGTAGAATAAATGAGCTGTGTGTGGGGTGGACGGTCTATCTGCTAGCTGATTGTTTTCTAGTTGGGTGTGACTTTCAAGCAGTGATGTTTTCCTATGTACATGTATGAGTTCATGAATAAAACTCTTTGTCTAAAAAAAAAAAGAATAATAAATAAATAAATAATAATAATAGTGCAACTAAATTGTTCAAATTTTTGCACGAAACTATTTTGAATATATATAAAATATGCCAAGTACTATTTTTTTAAATATATTTTGGGATGGGAACACACACATATGCATATAGGCACGAGAAGAAATCTTTGCTTTATAGGTGTTTATTTATATTTAGATTTTCTTTTCAAATAGCGTAAAAAAATAATAATAATAATAATAATAATAATAATAATAATAATAATAATAATAATAATAATAATAATAATAATAATAAAATATAATGAAATATTAGATATGCGTGAACATGAAAAGATTTAAAAGGGATTTTATAGGTAATTATTTTGTTGGTAGGCCATGATAGATGAATACACGGTGGGTCATGCACTGGTTAAATAAATTACTTCACTGTGATAGTGTGTTATGATAATAAGTCATGGTATATTAATAAATAAAGACCCACGTCACTCGCGATCATGAGATAATAAATTTTTATATAAAAAAAAATTTAATTAAGCTTAGAATTTAGCGATAGCATACCTAAATAATAAATTCTATCAGACTTATAGGGTTTTGAACTACTGATTATAATGCAAGATTTTTTTTCATGACTACATTATGTGGCTTCGAGGACGAAGCCTTATTTTAAGGAGGGTAGACTATAACACACCGAAAAATTTAAAAAAAAATAAATAATAATAATAATAATAATTATAAAAATAATAAAATTTTAATTAACAAATAATCAATTTTAATTTTTAACTAGCTCAATATATATAAATATATATAAATGACTTTTGTAAAAATATTGGAAGATGATTATTTAAGTTGTCTTCTATATAGTTAATTAGAACAAGTTGGCTAGGACCATTAATTTATAAATACCGGGTTTAATATTATTAAACATTAATCAAATTATAAATTTAAGCCCGTATCAATGAATTAAAGATATTAATCCATTCAAGTGTTGAAAAATTATATTTTGTCTAACTACTTAAGTACTACTTAAGTAACTGTAACACCCCGGATTTGATAACCCAGGCCGGGATGCCACCGCCACACCTCTCTAGCAAGACACGGTTTCTCCGAGCTTACTATAGAGATGTAAGGCTATGGTTTTTCAGGATTTAAAATATTCAAGTAGCCCATTCATAGATAATTTAAAAATACTACATCAGAGTTGCAGCGAGAATATATAAAATAGCAGCGGAAGTATAGTGTATGCAGCGGAAATTGAAATATAGGGCCGACATGGCCAAACCACGGGTTGAACAGACCCGTTCATGCAAGTCACGTAAAATAAATAACTAAGTATCCAAATGATCCCCCAATGAATGATCATGCTTCGTACTCTGTAACAGAAAAAAAATGAACAACGGGTTTTATCAGTATTATAAAAATACTGAGTAAGTTAATCCTTACATGACAATCAAGGGGTTAGATTTTTAGTAATTAAGATAAATCTTTTTGCCATGCATAAAAACATTTTAAAAAGAATGCGAAGATAATGCATACTTTAAATACACATTTAAATTTCATAATTTAAAACTTAAGCATGGGCAATTATTTAAGACATGATTTAAAAACATGATTAATGCCGTAAGTATGTAAATAAAATTTTGAGCTTTAAAAATATTTCACCGATACGCCACCATCAAAACGATATTTAGATTTAGCCGGTAATCCGGCGGCCGCAGCCAGTTTCGTAAAATCTCAGCTTTTTAATATATTTCCCGTTACGCCATTATCTCAACAATATATAGCCGGTGATCCGGCGGCCTCAGCCAATTTCATAAGTAACATCTCATCTAGCCGGTGATCCGGCGGCCGCAGCCTATACGCCATACCCAGTACCACTCCGTCGAGCCTCGAGTAACCCATACGGATACACTCGAGAGGGTAGGCAGTTGGTCTCTTGTGACCAAATAGGCCATATCCAGTACCGCTCCGTCGAGCCTCGAGTAACCCATACGGATACACTCGAGAGGATAGGCACAACATAATAACGGCAGATATCAATAGTAACAGTTAGCCGGTGTTCCGGCGGCCTCAGCCAATTTCATAAGTAACATCTCATCTAGCCGGTGATCCGGCGGCCGCAGCCTATACGCCATACCCAGTACCACTCCGTCGAGCCTCGAGTAACCCATACGGATACACTCGAGAGGGTAGGCAGTTGGTCTCTTGTGACCAAATAGGCCATATCCAGTACCGCTCCGTCGAGCCTCGAGTAACCCATACGGATACACTCGAGAGGATAGGCACAATATAAGTTGCCGTGGTGTTGATTTTTCTTTTCGCGCGTGATAGTCATAGCCGTTTTGGCACAAATTGCACAATTAGGAGGGCACCCTGCAGAGCACTCACCCCCTAAATTTTTATGTAACCGATATCGTTTCAACTTTAGTATAACGGTATTTTCAAAAATATAGCTTTATTGTATCACGCAATTTCGATCGTTGTTTAAAAGATTTCAAAAATCGATCGATGACACAGTTTACGCCTTTTCAGTTTAAAAATCCATTTCTTAGGCGATTGATCTGAAATTTTCACAGTAGCTCAAAAACATCCCAATGAACAACTTTCATGTTTTGAGTTTTTCGTAAAAACGATGGGAAGTATGTCAAAAATCAAGTTTTCTACTCAAATAGTAAGCTGTCAGGATTCAGGTTTGACACATCTCAAAGATTTGACTTTTTAACATATCAAATGAGCTTCAAAAATTCTGAAATTTTATATGCACATACTAGACATGATTATATGCAACTTTTGTTTAGAACTCAAAGATTGAATCGGACTAGAAATGATAGGAATAGGCTCATCAAGTTCGGTTAAGAAATCTGTGAACTTTTGAAAGTTCTTTAAAACGCAGAATATGTCCGATTCGGTTTGGGGTTTTAAAACTTGATGAAAAATTCTGAAATTTTACAGAGGTATTCAAGACTCATAGATCTATAACTTTTGTTTAGATCCTGAAGATTGGTTCGGACTAGAAATGATAGAAATATGCTCATCAAGTTCGGATAAGAAATCTGAAAATTCTGGAAAGATCTTAAAACGCAGAATATGTTCGACTTGATTTGGGGTACCAAGACTTGATGAAAAATTCTGAAATTTTTACACAATATAGTTTAAGATCTTAGGATCAAAATCTTAGTTTTGAGTTTTCAGTTTTGAACGCTCGAAGTAAGAGTTTTGTTCGGATTTCAGAAAATATGTAGATTGGGGTTTTTTAGGTTCGATTTTAACGTTTCGTTTAAGATTCAATGTTTCGGATATCTTCAAACCACCCGTATTGATATGTAAGTTATCAACTTACAGAGAGTGAGTTCCTTGAACGTTCTAAGGTTGATCGATTTGTCCAAAATCGCCACGAACGAATCTACGCAACACGTTCTTCTTCTCCTTTGGCTACGAACGTGTTTGTAAGTAAAGATTCGTAAGTTAGAAGGTTGATTATGATTTTAAAGCAATAAGGAAAGTTGATTGACACCTTACCAACAATCCAATGTCTGCAAATCCTTGATCTCCACACCACCTTGGTAGGACTTGCTTGCCGGAATGTTCGCCGGAAGTTCGCCGGAAGGTGTTTGGCTTAGAGAGAGTTTTTGGAGAGTTTGGGAGTGAATGATTGCTTAGAATGGCTGAGAATGGAGGTATGATTGATTACATATCGTCCAAATAATGTTCCCTCCCGTGATAGATCGGATTCCCAGCCTAGGGGTCAAGGAATATGGCAAGAAAGTCGCCAAAACGCGACAATGGCTGTTGTCAGGACGTTGGCGCGGGGTTGGCGCGCGAATCGGCCAAAGTCCGCGCCGGGTGCGCGCCACCGAACGCGACAAACGCGTCTGTCGTCCCACGCGGGGTTGGCGCGGGGTTCTCACAATTCCCGCGCGGACAGCGCGCCAAACACGCCTGGACTTCGGTCCGGGCGGGGTCGTGCGATCCGTCGTGCTTTTCCTCCTCTCTTTCGGACTTCTATCCTCCTACGTTTTCGGGCTCGATTTTTCGGGTCATTCTCGGGTCATAAATCCTTATCTTAAGTTTATCTTGACTCAAATGAATTTCATGTTTGAAATCTTAAGTTCGTCGGTCTCGGTTTCGTCGGCTTCTAATCCGTCGTCTTTTTATTCCCGTGTAATTCGACTTCACGGGTTCTTGGAATTAAAATTCTTTTCCTTTATAAACTTAACTCCAATTATTTTTACTCAATTCATGGAATGTCTTCGGGCTTCCTTTCCCTCTTTTATTCCATTTTGAATTTAAATCTATCGGCGTTTCATTTCCGAGCAATAATTTATTGTGATAAATTATTTTCTTCTTCTCGGAAATATTTCAACATTGATCGGAATAAATTTTTATTCCCTTGGACGTTGATAGAAAAATCTGGGGTGTTACACTCTCCCCCCCTTAAGAATCAACTTCGTCCCCGAAGTTGTGCTTCGGCTTTTCTCGCGCGAAGAGTTATGGTCCTTTCTGTTTACTATTTGCGATGTTGTGTTATTGAATTATTGTTCGATTGTTGATCGTCGTTTGTTGTTTGATTATTGTTTGATTATTGTTTGATTATCGTTTGATTATTGTTTGATTTTTGTTTGATTTTTGTTTGATTTTTTGTTTGACTGAACCCAGAATTGAAATTTCCAAGTTGCCTACGTACCCTGTGAAGGGATCAAGTCATTACGTAGTTCAAAACAATTTGAATTTGGTTTTCCTTGGGTGTTACACCCTCCCCCCCTTAAGAATACAGTTATGTCTCCATAATTGTGGTCTGGTCGTTTTGGAAGAGGGTAGGGTAACGTTGCCGCATGTTGGCTTCCAATTCCCAGGTTGCCGTCTCCATTTCGTGGTTGGACCACAAGACCTTGACCATCCTTACAGTTTTGTTCCTTGTTACTCTCTCCTTAACATCGAGTAATTGTACCGGAATTTCCTCATAGCTCAAATCATCATCCAATTTAATTCCTTCCGGTTGGAGTACATGGGTCGGATCGTGCACACGTATTTTGTAGAGCAGAGGAGGAGTAAATAAATCATTTTTTTTTTTTTTTTTTTTTTTTTTTTTAATTAATATTTATTATTTTATTATTATTATTATTATTATTATTTTTTTTTTTTTTTTTTTTTTTTTTTTTTTTTTTTTTCTTGACCCGCGCGGGGTCCGCGCGGGTTTTGGCGGTTTCCCGCGCCGGGTCCGCGCGGCGCCCCCAGGGGCAGTAAATAGGGCTCGCGCGGGGCGCGAGCCATTTGCTCCCTTTTTCCTTCCGAAATTCTTCCCAACTTCCTCTCAAATTCGTCCCCTCGTGCTCGTATTCTCCTAGTTCCGACTTCGATTTCTCGTTGTAAGGTATGTATCTTCTATTTTCACTTGTCAATTTCTAGTTTTATGCCTTGATTTGTTAGAATTTGGTTGAATTGTGGAATTAGGGTTTTGGCATGTAATTTGGGGTTTTGACATTTTCGGCTTAATTCTCGCGAATTAATGGTTGTATGTAGTACTTTGGTGCCATTTCTATTGTTTAGGAAATATGGGTATGTATATTTGTGCATAAGTTGTGGAATTTCTTGCTAGAACTTGGATTTTTAGGGGAACTATGAAATTTTCGATTTTGTTGGTGTTATTGGTGTAAAAGTGGTTTCGTTGGTTTTGTTTGTTGACATTAGTGATTATGATTTGTTGTTCAAGCAATTGTTTGGTTTTGTGGTTAATTGTCATGTGTTCACAACATATTTTTGAACTTTATTTATTGCGCGCACCAGGTGTTCGACAGAATGCCACAATGGGTTTTTTGAATTTGTTTGGGCACATTCCTTGGTTTGATTCTCTCCCAATATGTATTGGCAAACTATTGGGTCTAAATCCCTCCTAGATTTTTCCCGTTGGAACTTTATATTTATGATGTCTTTACGTATTTTTGCTTGTGAATTGATGTGTTGAAAATTAGTCTTACCCTTGATTTTGGGTGTTCGCAGGATGTTTCTTTTTCTGTGGTTTATCTTGGCGTTCCTTATGGTCCTTCCGGGGGCCAAGAGACGGGCTTCTCGACTTGATTCTGCTGGCCCTAGCACTGCCGCTCCGGGGATGCCGGATAGTGATGATAGCGGCGGCGATGACGACAGTGAGTCCGAGGAGGACGAGGAGCGAGAGCCGAGGCTCAGGGGTCTCCCTTACGAGGTACGTCCTCGCCGGCATGATCGGTTCCGTTTCCATACGATGGCCTCCCAGGACTTTTATTTCGACGAGCTTCGTCGAAAGAGGGCTTACGTTCCCGAGCGAGGCTTGTATCCCGATCATATGGGCGATGACCGGATCAGTGCCGTGTTGGGGCATCTCCAGTGGACCGGTCTTGCACATCCTCCCGAGGGCGTTGCCTCCGGCTATCTAGCCATGGAGGTTATCGCTAACATCAGTGGTCTTGGGGTAGACGACGACCTCTCTCGAGTCTGGGTTCGTGGTCGCTACTTAGACTTCAGTGCTCGTGCGATTAACACCTATTTCGGCCTTCCAGATGATGGCGCGTTCCGACCGCAGCCAGAGGGTCGGGTTTATGCCCCTGCCTGGGGTGTCTTGTGTACCGAGGTACCCCCGCGGACTGGGGAACCCCACGAGTTGCGACTGACATCCTTGGATGCCCATTGGCGTGTACTTGCCCAGCTTTGGTTAGGACGCATCCGGCCGATCACCCGTAGTCATATTGTCATAGATCACGTCTTTGAGACTATCTGCTTTATCGCGCGGGGCGGCCGGGTAAATGTGGGCGCTTGCATTGCGGACAACCTGAGGGGGTTACGACGGGGGCGAGGGAGTAGGGTGATTACTCACGCACACCTCATTTGTGGCTTGTGCGCTGCC
Source organism: Hygrophila difformis (assembly GCA_030278955.1). Taxonomy (NCBI): domain Eukaryota; kingdom Viridiplantae; phylum Streptophyta; class Magnoliopsida; order Lamiales; family Acanthaceae; genus Hygrophila; species Hygrophila difformis. Next base: position 24,769,889 of record JAOANR010000010.1, read on the forward strand.
CAGGGGATCCGCACGTCTCCCGAGACGGACCCCTATCCTTTAGCTCCAGGTGAGCACTACCGTGTTCCGTCTTATGCCGCCCGGCGCAGCACTTTGCGTCGTGGAGCGCCTCGGGCTATACTGCACCCGCATCCTGAGGATGGTGGTCTGATCTTAGTTGTTCCTCCTGAGCGACCACTTCCTCCTCCTGTGGTTCCACAGCAGGGTGTGGTTCCACCGCGGGGTCAGGACATGACGCAGATGCTCCAGATGATGCAGGAGATGCGCATCAGTATGGATGCCGGGTTTGCAGCTGGGCAGGCTCGCTATGACGCTTTGGGTGCTAGGATGGATCACTATCAGGATCGCTTTGACGCCTTGGATGCTAGGATGGATCTGTATCAGGATCGTATGGACACGCTTACTGTGAGACAGGCGGAGCAGCAGGCCACTTTGACAGACATGTATGCCTACATGCGTCAGATGGATGACTACATGCGTCGCCGGTTCCCTCCTCCTGATCAGTGACTTTATGTTTCCTATTTATGTTTTATCTAGACTCGTGTTAGCAGCTGTTGGTTTAGTATTTTCCATTTGTGTTTTCAGTTAGACTTGGTTTGGTATTTCTTTTAGGATGTTTTACTGTGACGTTACTATGATTCCGTGCCTGTCTCTGTTTGTACTGCATAGTTTGATGCATCGTGCGTTTTTATGTTTTTATAATTCCGGATTTAAATTTATCTAAATAGATAAATCTTTCATTTTATTTCCTTAAAAGGAATTTTTAGTACAAGTGATAGGATATACCAAAATAGGATACTCCTACCATTTCTAGGCGTCCTCCGGCACAGTGGTAGGATCCTCTTCCGGATCTTCCTCCACTGGACTTGACGGTAGTAGGTCATCGAAAATGCGGTTCAAGTCATCCCCATGAGCATCAACAAGCTCCTTTAGACATAGATTTTGTGTAGTAAGGGTTTGGATTTGGTCTTCGAGCTCGTTTATGTGGTGGTGGTCCGCCTCTCTTAAGTTTCCCATATGGTGCAGATTTGCCTCCAATTGGGCCATACGATGTTCCATTTGTTGTATGGTTTGTTGGGAATCAAAGTGAGCGTTCATCATTTTGATCATTAAGTTCATCATGTCTTGGTTAGCCATCTAGCGCAAGGAAAAGATCTAGGTTATAACATAACGCTTCTAGGTTCTCTAAGGTATAGAAATGCAATATGCACATGTAGTGATGATCCCCCCTGAAAAAAAAAAAAAATTTTATGTATATATTTATTTATCCATGGGTTTTAAAAAAATAAATTTATTCCATGGATAGATTAAAATAAGGATAAAAGGTTTGGGCCACTATATTGGGCCGAAAGAAATAATGTATTTGGGCTTTAAATAAAACAAGGCTATTGGGCCAAGATAATTTCTTGGGCCTCAAAAAAAAATTTTGGGCTAAAAATTTGGGCTTTAACTTCAAAATAATAATTGGGATCTTTAAAACATATTACTAGTTTAGAAATGATGTCTTTAAAAATAATAATACTTGAAAATAATAGTTTAAAAAAATATTCCGAGCTCTTTAAAATAGTAGTTTTAAAATATTCTGGGCTCTTTAAAATATAATAGCTTCAAAATAAACCGGGCTCTGATACCACTCTTGGTATCAGATATTTTCTTTAAAATAAATAGCTTTAAAATAGCCTGGGCTCTGATACCATATTGTAACACCCCGGATTTGATAACCCAGGCCGGGATGCCACCGCCACACCTCTCTAGCAAGACACGGTTTCTCCGAGCTTACTATAGAGATGTAAGGCTATGGTTTTTCAGGATTTAAAATATTCAAGTAGCCCATTCATAGATAATTTAAAAATACTACATCAGAGTTGCAGCGAGAATATATAAAATAGCAGCGGAAGTATAGTGTATGCAGCGGAAATTGAAATATAGGGCCGACATGGCCAAACCACGGGTTGAACAGACCCGTTCATGCAAGTCACGTAAAATAAATAACTAAGTATCCAAATGATCCCCCAATGAATGATCATGCTTCGTACTCTGTAACAGAAAAAAAATGAACAACGGGTTTTATCAGTATTATAAAAATACTGAGTAAGTTAATCCTTACATGACAATCAAGGGGTTAGATTTTTAGTAATTAAGATAAATCTTTTTGCCATGCATAAAAACATTTTAAAAAGAATGCGAAGATAATGCATACTTTAAATACACATTTAAATTTCATAATTTAAAACTTAAGCATGGGCAATTATTTAAGACATGATTTAAAAACATGATTAATGCCGTAAGTATGTAAATAAAATTTTGAGCTTTAAAAATATTTCACCGATACGCCACCATCAAAACGATATTTAGATTTAGCCGGTAATCCGGCGGCCGCAGCCAGTTTCGTAAAATCTCAGCTTTTTAATATATTTCCCGTTACGCCATTATCTCAACAATATATAGCCGGTGATCCGGCGGCCTCAGCCAATTTCATAAGTAACATCTCATCTAGCCGGTGATCCGGCGGCCGCAGCCTATACGCCATACCCAGTACCACTCCGTCGAGCCTCGAGTAACCCATACGGATACACTCGAGAGGGTAGGCAGTTGGTCTCTTGTGACCAAATAGGCCATATCCAGTACCGCTCCGTCGAGCCTCGAGTAACCCATACGGATACACTCGAGAGGATAGGCACAACATAATAACGGCAGATATCAATAGTAACAGTTAGCCGGTGTTCCGGCGGCCTCAGCCAATTTCATAAGTAACATCTCATCTAGCCGGTGATCCGGCGGCCGCAGCCTATACGCCATACCCAGTACCACTCCGTCGAGCCTCGAGTAACCCATACGGATACACTCGAGAGGGTAGGCAGTTGGTCTCTTGTGACCAAATAGGCCATATCCAGTACCGCTCCGTCGAGCCTCGAGTAACCCATACGGATACACTCGAGAGGATAGGCACAATATAAGTTGCCGTGGTGTTGATTTTTCTTTTCGCGCGTGATAGTCATAGCCGTTTTGGCACAAATTGCACAATTAGGAGGGCACCCTGCAGAGCACTCACCCCCTAAATTTTTATGTAACCGATATCGTTTCAACTTTAGTATAACGGGATTTTCAAAAATATAGCTTTATTGTATCACGCAATTTCGATCGTTGTTTAAAAGATTTCAAAAATCGATCGATGACACAGTTTACGCCTTTTCAGTTTAAAAATCCATTTCTTAGGCGATTGATCTGAAATTTTCACAGTAGCTCAAAAACATCCCAATGAACAACTTTCATGTTTTGAGTTTTTCGTAAAAACGATGGGAAGTATGTCAAAAATCAAGTTTTCTACTCAAATAGTAAGCTGTCAGGATTCAGGTTTGACACATCTCAAAGATTTGACTTTTTAACATATCAAATGAGCTTCAAAAATTCTGAAATTTTATATGCACATACTAGACATGATTATATGCAACTTTTGTTTAGAACTCAAAGATTGAATCGGACTAGAAATGATAGGAATAGGCTCATCAAGTTCGGTTAAGAAATCTGTGAACTTTTGAAAGTTCTTTAAAACGCAGAATATGTCCGATTCGGTTTGGGGTTTCAAAACTTGATGAAAAATTCTGAAATTTTACAGAGGTATTCAAGACTCATAGATCTATAACTTTTGTTTAGATCCTGAAGATTGGTTCGGACTAGAAATGATAGAAATATGCTCATCAAGTTCGGATAAGAAATCTGAAAATTCTGGAAAGATCTTAAAACGCAGAATATGTTCGACTTGATTTGGGGTACCAAGACTTGATGAAAAATTCTGAAATTTTTACACAATATAGTTTAAGATCTTAGGATCAAAATCTTAGTTTTGAGTTTTCAGTTTTGAACGCTCGAAGTAAGAGTTTTGTTCGGATTTCAGAAAATATGTAGATTGGGGTTTTTTAGGTTCGATTTTAACGTTTCGTTTAAGATTCAATGTTTCGGATATCTTCAAACCACCCGTATTGATATGTAAGTTATCAACTTACAGAGAGTGAGTTCCTTGAACGTTCTAAGGTTGATCGATTTGTCCAAAATCGCCACGAACGAATCTACGCAACACGTTCTTCTTCTCCTTTGGCTACGAACGTGTTTGTAAGTAAAGATTCGTAAGTTAGAAGGTTGATTATGATTTTAAAGCAATAAGGAAAGTTGATTGACACCTTACCAACAATCCAATGTCTGCAAATCCTTGATCTCCACACCACCTTGGTAGGACTTGCTTGCCGGAATGTTCGCCGGAAGTTCGCCGGAAGGTGTTTGGCTTAGAGAGAGTTTTTGGAGAGTTTGGGAGTGAATGATTGCTTAGAATGGCTGAGAATGGAGGTATGATTGATTACATATCGTCCAAATAATGTTCCCTCCCGTGATAGATCGGATTCCCAGCCTAGGGGTCAAGGAATATGGCAAGAAAGTCGCCAAAACGCGACAATGGCTGTTGTCAGGACGTTGGCGCGGGGTTGGCGCGCGAATCGGCCAAAGTCCGCGCCGGGTGCGCGCCACCGAACGCGACAAACGCGTCTGTCGTCCCATGCGGGGTTGGCGCGGGGTTCTCACAATTCCCGCGCGGACAGCGCGCCAAACACGCCTGGACTTCGGTCCGGGCGGGGTCGTGCGATCCGTCGTGCTTTTCCTCCTCTCTTTCGGACTTCTATCCTCCTACGTTTTCGGGCTCGATTTTTCGGGTCATTCTCGGGTCATAAATCCTTATCTTAAGTTTATCTTGACTCAAATGAATTTCATGTTTGAAATCTTAAGTTCGTCGGTCTCGGTTTCGTCGGCTTCTAATCCGTCGTCTTTTTATTCCCGTGTAATTCGACTTCACGGGTTCTTGGAATTAAAATTCTTTTCCTTTATAAACTTAACTCCAATTATTTTTACTCAATTCATGGAATGTCTTCGGGCTTCCTTTCCCTCTTTTATTCCATTTTGAATTTAAATCTATCGGCGTTTCATTTCCGAGCAATAATTTATTGTGATAAATTATTTTCTTCTTCTCGGAAATATTTCAACATTGATCGGAATAAATTTTTATTCCCTTGGACGTTGATAGAAAAATCTGGGGTGTTACAGTAACAATTATCCCAAATTAAGGATTCGGAGCCTTTAATTATTTGATTATTGGTGTCAAATTACTAAATAAAATTTATCCCATTAAATCCGTAAGTTTAAATTTTAAGTGTTAAGAATTATTAAGTCCATAGTTTAGATTAATTAGTTGGTTGGATAAAATTGGGCCAGTAAATTGTATGACCCAACAAGTAAAAGAAGAGAGCAAAAATAAAAGCCCAATACACAAACCAATTAGGCCCAATCCAAACTCTGGCCCAATCCCTAAACCAAACCCTAACCCTAAAAAAGAGCTACTGCCGCCGCCCCCCAGCTCCGGCGCCGCTCTCGCCGCCGGCGAGATTCCGGCGAAACTCCGGCCGCCCACCATCTCCGGCCAACACCTCCCTTAAAACCCAAAAATCCGGATCTCGAGCCATCTCCGCCACCGCCGGACGGCAACCCTTCACCACCATCTATTTTCCACAAAAGTCCGGCCACAGGTGCCGCCGCCTCCACAGCCACCATCTCCGCCGCCGAGGCCTCCCTTCCCATATCCGGCCACCAAGCACAACCACTGCCTCCGCCGCCTTTTTTTTTTCCCATCTCGAGCCACCACCCGCAGCCACTACACCACCACCATCTCGCTTCGCCACCACCGCCCTCCTCTATTCTCCCGCCACCGCGGCCACAGCCGTCGACCACCACCACCACCATTTTTCAAATCCCACGGCCACCGCCGCTCTCTTTTCCGGCCAACACCACCATCGGCCACTTCTCCATCTCCCTCCTCCGAGCCACCACCCGCAACCACCACAGCCACGGCCGCCGCATCGCCACCACCACCCGCGGCTGCCGACACCAAACCACCACCACCACCGATACTCCTCCTCAATCCCCAACAACAAACCACAATCAAAATAAAAAAAGAAGAAGAATAGAAAGAGAGAGAGAGGTCCGAGAGTGAGAGAGGGAGCCAATGCCGCTGCCACTGCCGCCTGACCGCCGCCGTCGCCGCCGCTCACGGCCGTCGGTTCCTGCCGCCGCTGTGGTGGCCACCAAGTCACCATCCCCATCTTTTTTTTTCCAATCCAAATATTAATCAAAACCACAAAACAAAGAAAAAGAGAGGAAAAGAGATAGAGAAGAAGAGAGCCATTGTCGGCAACCAGTCGCCATCACCGCTGTCTCCATCGTCGGTAACCGGTCGCCATTGCCGTTGTCTCCATCGCCGGGTGTGGACAGATTTAGTGTGGGCATGGGCTAAAGAAAAAAAAAAATGGTGGAGGATGGGGAAGGGAGAGGTAGACATAGGTATGGTAGTGGGGCTACTAGTTGTTTTTTTTGTATTAATGAGGAAGACTTTGTCTATAAAAGACTATCCCCAAACCCTTTAATCAGTTCACCTCCACCTTCCCAACTTTTCAGTATTGATATTTCATTTCCAGCTATTTTATTTATTTTTTTTTTCTTTTCTTCTTCTTCTTTTCCATCCTGTAAGGTTAGCTATTAAGTCATTTTAGTTCTGCCATTTTGAGAGCAGTAGGAAGATTTCAGAAATTATCCGGTAAGAATTAATAGAATTGAAAAAAAAATGTATAGTTATTATTTATTCTAAAATACTATTATATTATACTAAATTAATGTTAAAATGTTTACTAGCCAAATAGCTGAAAAAGGAGTATCTGCTCGTAGCCGGTGCGTGTGTCATACCCATTTCGCCACGGTAACTGTAAGTGGATTTTTACTCTTTGGAGTAAAGCCAAATTTATTTTAGCTTAAGCATAAATTAAATACCGGTTTATTATATTTTAAATTTATGCTTATTGCTCCCTACTGTTTTTGGATTATTGGTATGCTATTTTTAATGTGCCTTATAAATTATTGCAACAATTCCTATGATTTTGGGAATTCCATTGTTACGGGGTTGGAACTGTGTGTGGATCTTGCCACCACCGCCGCCGTTGTGTGCATACAATGCCACTCGGGAAAAGTGGGAAAACGGAACGATACCACTCCTTATTCCAAGTGGATGAAGGAAATTTCCTACCTTTACCACAACCCTTGAATGCGCATGTGAGACTGGGTATTCGATTCACGAACCCCTCTCAATTGGCATGTTGGCTGAGATAATTATATTTCTCGGTGACACATATTGTTATATTGTCTGTTCCCGGGATTAGATTAATATTGCATTTATGTTCACAATATTCTCGTTTTAGCATACCATTACCATAACTGTTATTTTTAAATCATTTCTGCAACCCGATCTCCTCTGGGAGTAAGGGTCTACTTACTCAACGATTATTTTTCGCTGACCCTACACTTTCATGATCCTTTTCAGGTTTTGACATCTGTGAGGACCAGTAAGCATTTGCATCATCGGGCACGGTTTGGGTTATTTTAAATGCCTTTATCTTAAGTATAAGTGATATATAATATTTTGAACCTCCTTGTCGGGGCAAACAACTTGGCATATGATCAGTTATTAACTCGAGGACGTATAATTTGGGGTGGTACCCACTTATGTAAGTTTCTACGCCCCAATACTTTTAATATGCAACGGACGATGGTATTCTTCAAATTGTATGGTAAATTTCCCTTTTTAAACCAAGAATATCTCTTATCTTTTTACATAGTTGTCATTGAGCTCTTTTAAGAGACATGTTAACTTATTTTTGGTCACTGTGCCAAAACTCCTATTTAAAGCTCATTTTATACGTTATAGTGTTACGAGCTTTCTTTTTCCGAAAGTCTTGTGCAACACTATTGACGTATTATTTAAACTCTGAAATTCCGAGATCACGATATATGCTCAATAGTTAGCATATATGTTCAACTCCGAATGACATGTAAAATGATGTGAGCTAGCCTTAGCGTATTCCGGGTAGTCCGGAATACGTGGCGGTAACACCGATCCCTTGTTTCCACACTTTGCTTCCGTTGTGCTTTTAGGAAAAATGGGGGTGTTACAACGACACCATTACCGACCCCAAATTTGGGGTCGGTAATATCTTGGTAGGTGGATTTTGGCCAACAAAAATTCGTGGGGTCGGTAATGGTGGTGACCCCACTACCGACCACAATGTGGTCGGTAGATTTACCGACCCCAGTTACCGACCCCACTGGTAGTCGGTAACAGGTGACCAGGGATCTCGTGGACCAGGAGTTACAGACCCAGTTAGGGTCGGTAAATTGTGGTCGGTAGTGGGGTCGGTACCCAACTGAATTTGTGATCAGAAATGGCTGTTTTGAAAGCCATCCCTCCTGCCACATCCAAACAATAGCAACAAATCAACAAGCCAAACATTACCACATCTACTACATTACAAACATCAACAAATGCATATATATAAACTTCAACTGTTTCATTATCACACAAATCCGTCAAATTCTACAATAACAAGTCTAAATATCAAACTTCCAACATCCAAAATATCAACACAAATATAACGAAGTTTGACAACAACTCCAATTGCAAGTCTACCAAAATCCCAACATCCCAACATCAAAAAACACAAGTCGCAATTATTTATTCACTTCTAACATTTGAAATGAAGACAAAAGTATCATACTAACCAAAAGAGAGAAATGTAATCAATGAACACCCAGGCCACCTCTACACAAGCCATCATCCCCATCTCCGTGGTCTGGGGATCGAGGCCTCCGACCTCCAAGTATCCGCTCCATCTGCTCGGCCATGGTCATATGCTCCTGTGACAGTCGCTCAATCCTCTCATGTGCAGCATCAAACTGCTCCTGTGTCACATATCTAGATGGGGGAGGATTCGAATCAACAGGGTCTGACCTCCTAATCGCCCAGACCATGGAGCCTATGCCATATATATTCCGCCGTCTATCGGGTCCACCCGCGACATCGATGAAGATGCTATCCGGGTCGAAGTTAGGCGCAATGGTGGGGTTCTATGTCAACTGGTCGGAGACAACATTAAATTGGTCCTGAAATTCAAGTGGAAGCAGAAAAGGTTCAATTTAGTGTCAACGTAGTGAATTGAGACTATATTTTAATCGTTTTAAGATATATACCTGAAGCCGCTGTGACGTGGGTGTGACCCAGTTATCCTTTTTGTGTCCCCTCGTATGTGTGTGCTCATGAAGCTCGTGAAGATGGACAGGCCTGTTACGATCAGCAGACTGCACAAATTTTGAAAAATACAAGTCTTCATTTTATAAAACGTTAAATTCATTGAATTAAAAGTAATGATAGGTGAAGAATGTTAATGAAAAGCATATCAGTTTATTGGCGGTGGCTAGATGAGACTTCGAGCCCGCTGTATGTGTGGGGAGGGCCGGTGCATCCTCTTGTCCCCGGCGTCGGTTCAACTTTCCCCTTTTTGACTTCTCATTGAAGGCCGGGGAATCCCAAATACGCCTCCAGTTCTGTGCAACCAACTCGTCCGCCGGGTACACGTTCTTCTTCTTTCGTATGTCTAGCGTGTAATCCTTGTACCTGATTTATTAAAATGGTGAAGTCATTTGTTTTTATAAGAAGCACCTGCATTTAAATTTAACGCTACAATGTACCGTGCGATATTCTTCTTCTCCTACTCCTTCCTCACAGCTCCTGCATGCTCAGGGGCCCAGCGTGCTACTTTCTGCATGTTAATTTTGTTCAACATGTGTACAAATGCAATGAAGATATATATATCACCTAAAAGTTATATAATACCTTAAACTCGCCACAGTAGAAGTCTTTGGTCTCCCGGGAGACCTTTCTCCAGCTAATCCCATTCATATCAGCACGCATGGGATAAATGTCAATGATCTTCCGGACCAAGGCATTCGAGAACTCTATCCTATGTGACAAAATATCTTTCTTACGCATAGATCGAAATAAACAAGTAACCCAACGACTTGAAAATGTAATTTACTTACACCCCATCGGATTTGGGCTCAACTACTATCCTATCTGGTCCGAGCGGGGTAGCGGTTGGAGCCTAGGTGCAGATCCCACCGATCCTGTTAAATAATACAACATTTTATGTTATTAAGTATATAACGAAACAAAAATCTGTATATATAGTACCTGGAGTGCGAGGCGGTGGAGTCTCCGGGACGACAGAAGACGTCTCCGGTAGCTCACTGGGCTGCTCCTGTGAGCTAGACGCGACAACTGTGTTTTAATAGATAAAATATGTGCAGTCAATGCTAATATACGTTAATAGATGTTAATATATTAGAACATGCCATTATTTATTTAAATTTATAGCGAAATACCTGCGGTCGAAAGCTCGAAGTCCTCTATCGCCGCTCGGATAGCAGCCTCAACTGAGGCCCTGTGACCCTGTACGGGGTCCCCAAACCACCTGCTCTAGATCCCGACCCTGACCCACTCAGCATGCTCGAGGACGCGCCACGACCTCGGCCTGTCATCTACAATATTTAATTATCAATAGAACTCCTTTTACAATTATGTTCAATTAAGTTATATATTATGATAATAAGAATATCAATTAAGTTCAATTAAGTTATATATTCTGATAATAAGAATATCAATTAAGTTCATCACATTTCAAACTTGAAAATCCTCGTCCGAAGTCTCCTTGATCAGAATCAGTTGAGTTGGAATCAGTGCCTATCGATGATTCTAAATCAATACTCTCATCCTGCTGAAGTTCAACATATTGAACGTCGTCGTCCGTTAGTCGTTGTCGCCTGGCCGTGGTAGTTGTAGTTTCGGGTCCAAGTTGTTCTGGGGCATCGACCTATGACGCATTTGCTTCTCCTGGTTGACTAACTGTTATGACACCTCTTGGTTTGACTTTACACACCGCCAACCACTCATTCCGGCTCGCAACGGGTTTGATGTTTGGGAACGGGATGTAGCACACCTGTTCCCCCTGATTAGCAAAGATGAAAGGTTCGTAGATGTTCAACGATCTGGAATGATTTATTTCAACAAGTTTGTAGTTGGAATGAGTGCGTGTCCCAATTCCTTCACGAGGGTCAAACCATCTATATTTGAAGAAGGTTGTTTGCTTAATAGACAACGCAGGTACTCTATGACTATAATCTCCTCGATTATACCATAGTAGTCTCCTTGGTTTTCCGACTTGATACATACACCACTGTTGTATGTCGATCTGTGCCCACCGTGAGATTTTGTGTCGAATTTCATCCCATTTATAAAGTACATAGGATACGATATAGCAACGGGAAGTGGGCCTTGTGCAACTGATGAATGATTTTCACTACTCATATTTTACCACAAGCGGATGGTTGCCATCAAGTAATAAAAACCGGTGAATACCGGGTCGAACCCAAGGGAATTTCAGAATATTATTTCATTCTGGAGAATATTTTAATTGTTTTAAGTTTATTAAATATATTTTATATATTTTGAAAGAGTTTGTTTAATTCTAGAGTTGATTAAATTAAAAACAGTGACATTAAATTTAAAAATAAAGCAAGTTAAAATTTTAATTAATAAAATTATAAATGAGAGATGCTTGTAATATTTTAAATATTGCCATCTTTATTATAAAATAGAAATTGCATAGTGATTTAACATTTTCCAATGTCTAAAAGATCAATTTCTTAAATTTAAATATTTTATAAAGATTAAAAATATAGTAATCTCCTAAAGTACAAATTATGCTTAAACGGACTTCATGGAAGCTGATTAAATTATCTAACATTCTGCAATCATTATTCTAGGCCTAAATTTGAGTCTTTCCCAAGCATACAAATTTTCCAATAGCAATTAATCGGCACTTTTCATTTCCCAAATCATTGTGCACATGCCAGAATCTATTTTAATGTAATTTATTCCCTATTCCGGTACTAAAATATAAATTCTACTTTTTATCTCCCAATTTAATAAAGCAGAAATCACAGAATTAGATTCTAACATTTAAATTATGCAGAATAGTGTAAATAATCTAATAATTATGGTAAAATATTGATAAAATATGGAAAAGTGGATTTTAATACTAAATTTAGAATGTGAACAGATTAGGATTTTTATCCGATTAATGTAGACAGAATATGCAGAATGATCGATCGTTTGAAGTTTAGCAGATTGTAAACTTAAAATTTACAATTCTACCAATACAGATTTATCGATCATACAATATATTCCACAAATAATCCTAATGCAGATCCCAATATCATAGCAGATTAATCCAGAATTAAAACATAAACATCGATAATTTCTATTGCTTCCATAAAACATACATTCATACTTCAAAGTGATTCTGAACTCCCATTCTAGATCACTCTTAACACGAACAATACAGAAATCCGTCTACAAATTCGAAACATAATAGCAGATTACTTTTAGAGGCAAATTCGTAACATTACAAAGCAAGAAAAAGAAAGGCAACACCTAGAATAGGAAGAACACGCCCAGAACAACGTTCTTGATGCATTCCTCTGGCATGGATTTGTGTTTCTGGCCTTCTTCTCCCATTAGCAGATGATTTCAGAGTGTTTCTGGTCGAATAATTGTGTCTGAATTCGAAAGCATGGCGAAAAACTACGTTTAAAACCGAGTTCGGGAGGTTAGAAAACTGCCCAACCGCGAGGTGGTGCATAAAGTAGCGCTCGGGACCTGTCTTAGGCGCCACCAAGGAGATGCGGCGCATTCTGACGATTTTCCATTTTTCTGATTGCGGCGCCAAAAGTGGCGCCTGGAGGGTGATTTCGGCGCTGCCAAGCACGTGCGGCGCATCCTGAAGCTTTTCCAGCCGAAATTTTCCTAAGTGTTGATGCGGCGCCTGTTGTGGCGCTCCGAGGTCTTTTCCGGTGCCGCCATGCCTATGCGGCGCATCCTGAGCATATACTAATGTTGGAAAATCCGAATTTGACATCCTTTATCCTACGAACATCTTTCTTTCGTCATTTTAATGCCTGAAACATCATTGCAATGTATTAGATTTGCCAAAGTCTTATTAAAAAGCATTAAACATGGTAAATTGAACTCAAATAAGCTCAATTTAACCATGATTATTAATATTTACAAACCACATGAAATATAAACTAAAAAGTATTAAAATAGGGTCACATGCATGCAATTTATGCTCATTTTAACCCAATTTAAGCTCATTTAAATGTGGTTTCACAGGGTGCATCAGCAACGTGAAGAATCGATCACATACTCCTCAAATCATTTTGGAAACTCCGCAGATTGCGCTAACCATATTTCCGGACCACCTATCCCAGGGCGCTCCTCCAGCAAATCAGCCGTGAATTTCCTAATATTGTGTAGAGGTAACGGTCATGTTCCAAACACTAAAAGGCATTGAATACAATTTAATATTATGGAATGAACTTACTCGATATATGGTTGCATCTCGATACAGTTTAAAATGAGATAAATATGGATGGCTTTCAATTCTACTTCAGAAAAACGCCTTTTCTTCGACTTTCCCTGGGCATGTCCCGCGTGTTTGAATACACTAGGCAGGCGTTCATCAAAATTCTGTATGCCACCATCATCATTCCTTGGCACATTCCTACCGCCGGTGAACACATGCTTCTCAAAGTAATGAGAGCAGAAAATCGAGGCCTCCCGGACCATATATGCGTTGCAAATACTACCTTCAACATGTGCCTTGTTACGCACAGTTCTTTTCAGCCGATTCAAATACCTGATAGAAAACAACATTTATATTCAATATGAAGAAACCCATATTCAGTATGAAGTGTAACCACAAAAAATCATTTAAATTTCACCTCTCATAAGGGTACATCCACCTGAACTGAACGTGACCGGAAATCCTTGCTTCGTGAGGTAAGTGGATGGGAAGATGTTCCATACAATCGAAGAAGGCCGGTGGGAATATCGTTTCGAACTTACATAGAACCACTGGAATATCGGTGTCCAATTTGTCTAAGTCTTCTACTTTAAGTGTTTTCGCAGTCAGGGTGCGAAAAACATTGCTCAGTTCTGTGATTGGTTCCCAAACACTCTTAGGAAGTAGATCCCGCTATTCTTTCAGTAGGAGATGCTGTAAGAAGATATGGCAATCATGACTTTTCATGCCAAACATTCGATGTTTATTCATGTCTATGCATCTGCCCAGGTTTGATACACATCCATCAGGAAATCTTAACCCTGCAACCCATTTTAAGAATACATCACGCCTCTCCTTATCCATTGTCTACACAGCTTTAGGATATCAACCGGTACGACTATCCATATGCAGTTCAGGCCTATTACACATCGCCACGAGGTCCTCACGTGCCTTCGCATTATCCTTTGTCTTCCCCTGAACATCCATGACTGTGTTGAAAATATTTTCAAACACATTCTTCTCAATGTGCATTACATCAAGATTGTGATGAACCAAATTCATTTTTCAATAAAGTAGATCCCAGAATATACTCCGCTTTTTCCACCCACATGTCTTACTGATTACTGCATTCTCCTCAGGTCCTCTTAATTCAGTTACTCGACATAGACCATGCATTTCTACGTCTTCCAACACTTCTTAACCGCTCTTATACCTTGGTGGCAATCTGTGTTCCTCCCGATCCTTTGTAAATTTGAACTTATCAACTCTAAAAGGATGGTCTGATGGCAGGAACCTCCTGTGAGCATCAAACCACGACTGTTTGCCACCCTCTCTAAGCCGTATCGATTCAGTTTTTTCCATACAAACTGGGCAGGCATATTTCCCATACGTTCTCCAACCAGACATCATCAAATACGCCAGGAAGTCTCCAATGGTCCACATCAATGCTGCCTTCATCTGAAAGTTTCGTTTGGTCCATCGGTCATATGTTGTGATCCCAACATCCCACATCTCCAATAGCTCGGCTATTAAGGGCTGTAAGTAGACATCGATCCCCTGCTTTGGGCTTGATTTCCTCAGAATTATGCATGTCAAAAACATATATTCATCTTTCATACACATGTCGGGAGGGAGGTTGTATGGGATTAGAATTACTGGCCAACACGAGTATTGAGAACCCGACTGACCAAAAGGTTGGAAACCGTCCGTACAAAGGCTCAAGCGCACATTCCGCCCTTTTGACCCAAATTCTGGATGAATTGTATCAAATTCTGATTAATCAGTCTATTTTTTAACAACAGAATATTCATATGAGGTCTATGTGCAATTTTTAAAAAATTTATTTATTTGAAAAATGCCACAATTTAATTAAAATTTATGACCCATTCAACTAAACACAAATTTATTCATTTGTAGCAAATAAATTATCTATGAATTTATTAGAAGAATAATACTATTGAATGATAAAATTTCAAATTGTTTTTTGCATATATGTGTTCATATATAAATTAAATTTTTTTAATGAAACAACCATGACGAGAAGGAAAGAAAAGAAAAAAGAGCGAGAACTTTAATTTATTTTTAATCCCCTCAAACCTTCTAAGTATATATGTAATTTTGACGTACACAATTCATTTATCTTAGTTCATTTTTTAATATAAATTTAAATAAAGTCAATTTTTTCTAATAAAACTTAAATGAGATAATAACTAAAATAAGTCACGAGAATGAGGTTTTCATTTAGAGAAATAAGCCATTAGAAGGATTTCAGCCTAAATTTACGCCATTTGACCGAAATTCGGGCCTCAATGGTCTAAAAGTGGAAATAACTCATTCTGGTGGTTTATTTTAGTTTATTCAACTCTTTTTTTTTATTTTATGTAATTAAAATAAATAATACTCATTCCATGCCATTATTTATGTCTTAATTTCATTTTTTTCTTATTTTAATATTTTTTATTTCATTTCGATTTAAAAAAATAATTAAATATTAATCGCGGGTCGTGTGCACGCGGGTACTGTTGTTCGTTATTGGATTCCATTAGACTCATCGGGAGAAAATTCCGGACGTCATAGGTCTGCGTAGCGCTCATGGTTTGGTATTGATCTGATGATCCTGATGGCATTAAGGTCATTTGCTGTTGTGCTCTCTCGCCCTCACGCACTCAACTATATTAATTCATAACCGAAATTAAAAAAATAGGGTCATTACATTAGTTATCATTTATGTAATTAAACAGAAAGAAGCTAATATGACCGGTGGCGAATGAAGGGGTACAGGGGTCAGCTGACCCCCGAAAAAAAAAAGTTTTTTTTTTTTAATATAAATAATTAGTTTGTTAATAATGTGTTAATATTTAAGTTATTTTGTTAATTTGTGTTGGAGAATTTATGTACTAGCTTGTTGGGACTTTGGAGTATATGTTTGACATGATCATAATTTAATAGTCTACTAAAATTATTTTACTTTTAGTAATGCATATAAGCGATGTTGATGTTTCTTAAACGCTAAGAGCAGATGATTATTGTTTTACAGTATGATAGTCCACACTTTATATCTTTTACAAGTATATCATATTAATTTTTTTTTTCATACATATGTCCCAATAATTATAACATATATTTACATAGTTGAAAAAAGCTTATAAATATTTTAAAAACTTATATAAGATCAAATTAATAGTTTCTTCTACATAAAATAATAATAATAATACGAAATATTTCTATACAATAAGCATACTAATAGGTCATTTATAAACTACGGTTTGAACATATTTAGTTAAGTAAGTTTTCAAAATTAGATGAGCCCAGTCTTTGCATAAAAAAAGGCTTGCCCTTGCTTCACCTGAAGTAAGCTGGATCGTAGGTGTCGTCGGGTAGCATAACCTATTCCCACCTTGGGGCAAGATTATTATGGAGTTAATTATATATAAGGGTAGTTTAATTGTTTTAAGTGGTGAAGACATGTTAAAATGATTAAGTTATGAATTTTTTTAAGAAATATCGAGGCGACTGTAGATTTTTTTCAAAAGTTTGCACACCCTCACTTCAAATCCGGGAATCGCCACTACTGAATATGACTACAAGATTTTTGAACAACTAACCTTTGCCCGAAGACACATATTGGCATTCTGCATCTCTACCTCCTGATCATATAGAATAAGTGCATTAACATATCGAATGTAAATATGTAATGTTATTTTCATCCACGAAATGGTTGCCTAAAGGGCTTTAAAAAATAAAGGGGGGAGGGAATATGGTTACCCTTTTCTGCATGAGTTATATCTCAGCAAACAATAACTCAATTTTGTAAAAATTACAACAGTAGATGAGGCAAAATTATCTTTTATCTTAGGGTTTAATTTCATTGATTTAATTACCTTCTTGCAATGGATTCGACATTTCGACTGATGGCTTTCTCGATATTTACCTTCCATGGGTTTGAGATCCTTCAATTGCATGCTGCCTACATGCACCCTCTCCCAAAAGTTGCCTGCGCAATCATATTCATTTAAAAAAAAAAAAAAAAAAAAAAAACATTAATCTTTTTAGAGATGTATATGTGTGTTTGTAATCAGAAACGTCCTTTTCTTACCTCTTATACGCCTGGATATCGCGTATTTGTCTGCGCAGCTTGTTGGCTTCTTGCTGGTAAAACTGTTTGATGCATCAACTTGTGTAAGGTAACTAATAATCTATAAAAAAAAACTTTAATATTTCATTTCCATTTTTATTTAATATTTAATGACTTTTTTAAAATGGAAATGAAATAAAAATATTGGAACTAGAAAAAAAGAAAGTAGGACATAAATAATAGCACGGAATAAATAATAGGACATAAATAATACTCCATCTGTCCCATTTAAGATGTCTTGTTTCATTTCTGCACACAATCCAATGCACTTTTTCAATCGTTAATATCTCAAAATATATACAACAAAAAATTATTTAAAATATATATTATAAAACTACATGATTGTACGATTCTAACAAGATCCAACTCGACTATTTTTTTTCAAACATATACTTGGAATAATATTGAGTCAAAGTTAAACAATGAACAGTGCCAAAAAGTCAAACCAGACATCTTGCCTGGGACGGAGGGAGTAGCACGGAATGAGTATTTATTTTAGTTACATAAAATAAAAAATAATTGAAAAAACTAAAATAGGCCACCAGAATGAGTCATTTCCACTTTTATGCCATTACGGCCCGAAATCCAATCAAATGGCCTAAATTCGGGCCCGAAATCCTTATAATGACCAATTTCCCTAAATCAAATATCGTGGCCCAAAAGTGAAAGGACATCCTTCTCGTGACCTATTTTATATTACCTTCATTCCTTTTTAATTGCCACAGACCTATATTTCACGCAATCCAATACACATTTTCAATCTTCAATAACTCAAATTGTGTACAAGTAAAAATTATGAAACTTTGATATTCTAAATCCATGCGATTAGACGAATCTAACAAGATCTCACTTGATTATTTTTTATCCTATATAACTGTATTAAAAAATCGAATCAATGTTATTCAATTAACAGTAACAAAACTCTTATCGTGTCAAATAAAAAGGAATGGAGGAAATAGTTATTATCTCAATTTAAATTTATGATGTTAAAATTAAAATAATTTTCATAATATATGACGTTAAATTCAAATATTTTTATTTACACAAAGATGTACGCCAAAGCGTGATTAAAGCTATTGAGAGCTATGCTAAGTATGCCAACTGAGGTCGCAAGAAGTGGATCCTGAAACCAATAGATTAGGTTTGGATTCATCTCAGAAAGGAGAGGTTCCCCGGCGCGGAGACATGGAAAACTCACTCCCCGCGGAGTGGAGTATTTAAAGTTTTAGAAAAGATCAATGTCAATGCATATCAGATTCAATTACTTGTTGAATATAATTTTAATTCAACTTTCAATATTGCAGATCTTCCTTGTACGAGTGGGACGAGGAGTTCGAAGCTGATCGGTTGATAAATCAACCTCTCCAAGGGGCTGTGGATGACATGAATGTCGAGACCAACGACATCATGATTCCCTGCTTTCCCGAGGGCCCGGCATCGAATTCGCGATTAAAGAAATTTACTATGCCGTTTCTAAAATTTTGTTACAAGATACAAATAATTGGGAACCAAGAGAGCCCAAAGAATGCAGATCCAGATAGAAGAATACAAGAAGAGCCCCGAGCCCATTAGTTCGGGTCCCACCTTGTTGAATTAGAACCAAAAAATGAAGGACATCTAGATGCACCAATGGAGCCCAACAACATATGAAGGTCAAAAGATGGCCGCGAGGAAGCCGCCGCCGGAAGTTCCTTAGAAAAGTTGCTGGTAAACGGGGAACAGTGGCTGGTCAAAGTGGGTTCCCGTCGGTCAAAATTTGGAAAAATTCAACATGTGTACTCAAGGGTTTCAACAAATACAATATTCAACAATTGGGTTTTCTAACGGGCTGAAATGTGATGAAATTTTGGCTAAGGCATTTGAGACGAGTACGACAAGCATAGTTGTCGTCCAAAGACCCCTTTTGAGGTCTATGGACATTGGCCGAAGGAAAGCTTAGACTAAAGACAAGTAGTGATTCTTAAGACGACAAAGCTTGTTGTTGGACGTTTTGGCTACTCCCTTGGACGACATACGTCAAGCGGAATAGGACAAACGATGTGGTCTAGAGATAATTTTGGCCATCTCCTCATTAGACGATAGACTTCCAGATGACAAATCAAGCTTAGAAACAATAAGTGTTTATCGTCTAGACAACAAACAACCTGGTTCTACCATTTCCTCTTTGGACGACAACTCTGATACGACAAGCCTTCTATATACGACAAAGGTAGGTGTCGTCCAAAGCTTTCCGAACCCTCAGGTTGTTGTCTTCTCTTTCCAGGACGACAAATGGACATGACGACAAAATCTCCTCTCATACGACAAAGTCGTTTATCGTCTACAGGCTTAGTTTTTGATTTCTAGTTTGTTTAAACAATATGTGGGGTTGTTTAATGATGTAATTATTTAGTAGTTGGTCTATAAATAGACCCATCAAAATAGACCCATCAGCACCCATTGTCATCACTTTTGCAATATTGAATGAACAAGTTTTCTTATTCAAAAGTCATATTTGAGAGCCATCTACCATGTTCTCATCTCTTTGTGAAAATTCCTTTGGAACCTTAACACCATTGAAGATTTGGAGCTTGTTTTCAATGGCACCAATGGAAGATGCACTTGAAGGAAGCTATTTGTCTTGATTATTTAAGTCCTTTGGCAAGTTTAGATCTCCTCCTTCCATAAGTTTTGTTATCGTTCTTCCATTTTTTTATTTCATCGCCATATTTTCTTAATCTCATGCTTAATCCCAATATTGAATCTTAAAAAATATTCGATCCATTGCACAACTACTCACAGACGGTTGATGTGTTTTGTCTGAAACCCAATTTCGCTCGCTATTTCGTGCTTGAAGTTGGCGAATCTCAAGGAAAAATATGGTTAACTGTAGAACCCCCATTGCTCCAAAATGTCTAACAATCCTCCCCCATTTTGGTGCAATGCTTGGTTTACTTCAAACAACAAAACACAATCAAACACTTTAAACAAACGCATAAGTGAAAATATCGAAACGATTGAATTTTCACATTAGTACAATACAACGCATACATTCGAGAATTCAGGTATCGCTAACGATTGAACCTGTCAACTCATATGAATACAAGCTTGCACAGTACACGACTGTTTACAAATCCTCAACATTATACTTGACACTAATCAGCCCTGTGTCCCTATCTTTTCACTAGTACATCAACACCAACGTCCCAAACACATCACAGACGGTTGATGTGTTTTGTCTGAAAATTCCTTTGGAACCTTGACACCATTGACGATTTGGAGCTTGTTTTCAATGGCACCAATGGAAGATGCACTTGAAGGAAGCTATTTGTCTTGATTATTCAAGTCCTTTGGCAAGTTTAGATCTCCTCCTTCCATAAGTTTTGTTATCGTTCTTCCATTTTTTTTTTTATTTCATCGCCATATTTTCTTAATCTCATGCTTAATCCCAATATTGAATCTTAAAAAATATTCGATCCATTGCACAACTACTCACAGACGGTTGATGGGGGTTCTACTCAAAGACTAATGGATATTGAAGTTAAGACGAGTCCGGGAAGGATCGCGTGGAGTACGCACCCGGATGAGCTTATCCAATGTCAAGAAGAAGGGAAATAAATCTGGTTAATTGTGTACGTTATGACATGATTAATTAGCAGTAAACCTGTAACCTTATCAGCTGTACGTTATTAATCCATTATGACAGGATTAATCATCAGTGAAAAACTTTATCAGCATATTTCAAATTTGAAATTCAAATGATATGGTCGGTTATGGCATGGTCGGTTATGATATTAATGGTTGTAACTGTTCACATGTAACTTTCCCTTTAGTATAAATATTAGTCTTTGACAGACGAGGAAATATGAGAAACTTTTGAGTTCCATATGATATACTTTTGAGTTTCATATGATGAACTTATAAAGAGCCATATGACAAGCTTATAGAAGTTTCATATGACAGACTTATGTGTTCCTTCTCTCTGCATCTTCAATACATTTTTCAATACACAAAGCTTCAACATTGTTGCTCAAGATTATTGCCTTGATCTTTGAGTGTGGCTTCTTCTTATCTTCAATACTTATTTCGTGTAACCCAAGGCATTATAGGGTCGAAATAAAGTATACGGAAAGCGTTTGCGATTAGAAGTCCTATCAAGTCATTTTGCCTATATTTCATATCTTTATAAACAACAATCGTATACTTTATTTGTGCAAATGGCAGAAATGACAATCACTGATATGGCATCTAAGTTTGGAAAGCTGTCAAAATTTGAAGGTGTTGATTTTAGGCGTTGGCAGAAAAAGATGCACTTCCTCTTGACATCTCTCAAGGTTGTGTATGTGTTAAGCACCCCATGCCCAGAGCCACCTGAAGATGCTGAAAACGAGACACTGGAGGCTGCAAGAATCAGGCTTAAATGGGAGAATGACGACTACATATGTCGTGGCCACATCTTGAACTCTATGTCGGATCCCCTCTTGATGTTTACCAGAATGTTGAGTCTTCAAAGGACCTGTGGGAGGCACTGGAAGCCAAATACATGGCGGAAGATGCTTCTAGCAAGAAATTCCTTGTAAGTGATTTCAATAATTACAAAATGACTGATACACGTCCTGTAATGGAACAGTATAATGAATTGGTTCGGATCTTGGCCAATTTGCTCAACATGGGTTGAAAATGGATGAGGCTATTGTTGTCTCAAGTGTTATTGACAAACTCCCTCCTGCTTGGAAAGAGTTTAAACGTACTCTCAAGCATAAAAAGGAAGAATTGTCAATGGTGGAACTTGGCAGTCACTTGCGGATTGAAGAGTCTCTAAGGGCTCAAGATGAAAGCAAGGGGAAGGAGATTGTTGAATCTTCAATTAACATGGTGGAAGAGAAAAAGAATAACAAAACTTTTAAGCCAAATGAGAATAAGAAACGCAAGTTTGGGGCTTCTAACAAAATCCAAAACAAGAAGCCAAAAGTTGGCTGCTGGAATTGTGGCAAACCAGGCCATTTCAAACGCGATTGTCGTGTTGGAAAGGGAAATGGAAAAGGAGGTGCTAGCACAAGTGGGACTGTAAAGGGGTCGAAAGACAATTCCCAAAACCAAGGTATGGACTTGGTTGAAACTAAAGATATTAGAAATTCAATTACTGTGATTTCTAATTCTGATTATGTGCAGGATGATGTTTATGCTTGGTGGATTGATTCCGGAGCCACTACCCACGTATGCAAAGGTGAATTCTGGTTCAAAGAATTGCAATCAATAAATGATGGATATGTGCTCTACATGGGTGACCATCATTATACTCCAATAAAAGGACGTGGGAAAGTTGTACTGGAATTTAGTTTTAGTAGAAGTATTACATTATGTGATGTCCTGTTTGTTCCTAGGTTACGTAAAAACCTTGTTTCGGGTTCAGTGTTAAATAAGTTTGGTTACAAACAGGTGTTCGAATCGGACAAGTATGTCCTTTCGAAACATGGATGTTTTATTGGATTTGGCTATTATTGTAATGGAATGTTTAAGTTGAATATTACTAATATTCCAAGTGATTTGAAATCTCTGTACACTGTTTCAATATCAAATCATGAATCTTTATTGTGGCATGCACGTCTTGGGCATGTCCATTACAAGAGAATGAAAGATATGTCAAAATCGGAACTAATTCCAGCATTTGACATGGTCCACGACAAGTGTAAAACTTGTATGTTGACTAAAATAACTCGAAAACCTTTTAAGGGAATTAACAGGAAGTCGGAAACACTTGAATTAATTCATAGCGATTTGTGTGACTTCCATTCAACTCCTTCTCTGGGAAATAAAAAGTATATTGTTACTTTTATTGACGATGCAACAAGATACTGCTATGTGTACCTGTTGCATTCGAAGAATGAAGCCTTGGACAAATTTAAAATTTTTAAGGCTGAAGTTGAGCTACAACTCAATGCTAGGATTAAAATCCTACGTACAGATAGGGGAGGGGAATTCAATGACCCTGCACATTTTCAATCTGTGGGAATTATACATGAATCAGCGGCTCCCTACACACCTCAACAAAATGGTGTTGCCGAAAGAAAAAATCGCACATTGAAGGAAATGGTAAATTCAATGATGTCTTATGCTGGATTAAGTCATGGATTTTGGGGAGAGGCAATGCTAACAGCCTGTTATATCCTAAATCGGGTACCTAATAAAAGGAACAAGATTACGCCTTATGAACTTTGGTTCAAGAAACATCCCTATTTATCATATCTACGTGTTTGGGGATGTAGGGAGTAGTGCGTGTTCCAGAGCCTAAAAGGAAAAAGCTAGGGGAGAGTGGAATAAGTTGCATATTTATTGGATATGTAGATCACTCCAAAGCATATAGGTTCTATGTTATAGAGCCTAATGATTTTGTTCCAATTCATTCTATTATCGAATCTCGGGATGCAATATTCGATGAGGATAGATTCACCTCTATTCCTAGACCTGCTACCAATGTAGAATCCATTAGGCATGATGAACGCGAGGACGATTTTCATCAACCAATGAATATTACATTAACAGATAGTGTTGATCCAGACCTAGAAATGAATCCGGACAATGAAGTGGAGCAGTTACCTGTTATTCCTCGTAGAAGTAAAAGGATCAGGAAGCCTAAATCTTTTCGACCAGAATTTCAACTCTTTTTAGTTGAAAGTTCAGGGGAAAAGATTGATGCATTATATTCTTTCTGTTATAATATTGAGGAAGATCCAAAAACTTTTAAAGAAGCTATGGAGTCCCAGGATATAGCCTTTTGGAAGGAGGCTATCCATGATGAAATTCATTCTATCATGGAAAATGGCACCTGGGTGCTATCTGATCTACCTCCAGGTTGTAAACCTTTAGGGTGTAGATGGATTTTCAAAAGGAAAATGAAATCAGATGGCACAATCGATAAGTTCAAAGCTCGATTGGTAATTCAAGGTTTAAGACAAAAGGAAGGTATCGATTACTTTGATACATATGCTCCAGTTGCAAGGATTGCTACCATTAGATTGTTAATCGCATTGGCAGCCATCAACAACTTGATAATCCATCAAATGGGTGTGAAAACGGCATTCCTAAATGGAGACTTACTGGAAGAAGTGTATATGAAGCAACCTGAAGGCTTCATCGAGCCAGGAAATGAACATAAGGTATGTAAACTCATTAAATCCTTATATGGTTTAAAACAGGCTCCTAAACAATGGCATCAAAAATTTGATGAAATTGTGTTGTCTAATGGTTTTATTTTAAACCAGTCAGACAAGTGTGTATACAGTAGATTTAATGCTGGTAAAGGAGTTATAATCTGCTTGTATGTAGATGACTTACTGATCTTTGGGACAGATCAAAGTCAAGTTGATGAAACAAAAAGATTTCTCTCTTCCAAATTTGAAATGAAGGATATGGGAGAGGCGGATGTAATTCTTGAAATTAAAATCAAACGAGAATCTACAGGAATTACAATTACTCAATCTCATTATGTTGATAAAATTCTCAAGAGATTCAACATGGAGAATTGTAGTCCAGTGAATACACCTTTTGATCCAAGTACAAAACTTTTGCCAAATACTGGTGAATCAGTGAGTCAACTTGAATACTCAAGAGCAATTGGATCGTTGATGTATGCAATGA
This sequence comes from Hygrophila difformis, assembly GCA_030278955.1. NCBI lineage: Eukaryota > Viridiplantae > Streptophyta > Magnoliopsida > Lamiales > Acanthaceae > Hygrophila > Hygrophila difformis. Next base: position 24,794,963 of record JAOANR010000010.1, read on the forward strand.
CTGGTACTAGACCAGATATAGCTTATGCTGTTGGAAGACTTAGTCGATATACAAGTCGGCCAAGTGCACACCACTGGCAGGCACTCAGAAGAGTGTTTAAGTACTTGAAGTCGACAATTAAATATGACTTATCATACAGTGGGTTTCCTTCTGTTATTGAAGGATACTCAGATGCTAGTTGGATAAGTCATATGGAGGATCACTCGTCTAATACTGGATGGGTATTTTTGCTTGGAGGGGGTGCTATTTGTTGGGCATCTAAAAAGCAAACTTGTATAACTAGCTCGACAATGGAATCCGAATTTATAGCTTTTGCTGCAGCTGGCAAGGAAGCAGAATGGCTTCATAACTTGGTCTATGAGATTCCATTATGGCCGAAACCTATCTCATCTATATCAATTCGCTGTGACAGTTCAGCAACTATGGCTAAGGCCTATAGTGAAAACTATAATGGCAAGTCTAGGCATATAGGAGTGAGACATAGTATAATTCGTGAACTCATTAAAAATGGAGTGATTTCGGTAGAATACATACGATCAGAACATAATTTAGCAGACCACTTGACAAAAGGGTTGGCTAAAGAACTTGTGCACAAGGTTTCAATAGGGATGGGTTTAAAGTCCACATAAATCAGTTGAGGAAGAGACACCCAATTCCCTCCTGGTGTAATATCAGGAGCTAATTCAATATGGAAAGCTCATTTTCATTGATTGGAACGCAGATTAAATTTTACATCCCAAGGTATGCGTTCAATTCTGCTGATAAATTAGGATGAGGTTAATTCTCTTAATGGTTCCTTTGAAAAATTGCATAGCAGGAGCAAGATTTAAAGGGATCACCTATGCTAGTACGAAGTTTTGCCGCTTCAAGACACTTGAGACTTTGGTGTTGATGCACTAGTGAAAAGATAGGGACACAGGGCTGATTAGTGTCAAGTATAATGTTGAGGATTTGTAAACAGTCGTGTACTGTGCAAGCTTGTATTCATATGAGTTGACAGGTTCAATCGTTAGCGATACCTGAATTCTCGAATGTATGCGTTGTATTGTACTAATGTGAAAATTCAATCGTTTCGATATTTTCACTTATGCGTTTGTTTAAAGTGTTTGATTGTGTTTTGTTGTTTGAAGTAAACCAAGCATTGCACCAAAATGGGAGAGGATTGTTAGACATTTTGGAGCAATGGGGGTTCTACTCAAAGACTAATGGATATTGAAGTTAAGACGAGTCCGGGAAGGATCGCGTGAAGTACGCGCCCGGATGAGCTTATCCAATGTCAAGAAGAAGGGAAAGAAATCTGGTTAATTGTGTACGTTATGACATGATTAATTAGCAATAAACCTGTAATCTTATCAGCTGTACGTTATTAATCCATTATGACAGGATTAATCAGCAGATTTCAAATTTGAAATTCAAATGATATGGTCGGTAATGGCATGATCGGTATGATATTAATGGTTGTAACCGTTCACATGTAACTTTCCCTTGAGTATAAATATTAGTCTTTGACAGACGAGGAAATATGAGAAACTTTTGACTTCCATATGATATACTTTTGAGTTTCATATGATGAACTTATAAAGAGCCATATGATGAGCTTATAGAAGTTTCATATGACAGACTTATGTGTTCCTTCTCTCTGCATCTTCAATACATTTTTCAATACACAAAGCTTCAACATTGTTGCTCAAGATTATTGCCTTGATCTTTGAGTGTGGCTTCTTCTTATCTTCAATACTTATTTCGTGTAACCCAAGGCATTATAGGGTCGAAATAAAGTATACGGAATGCGTTTGCGATTAGAAGTCCTATCAAGTCATTTTGCCTATATTTCATATCTTTATAAACAACAAGATGCACTTGAAGGAAGCTATTTGTCTTGATTATTCAAGTCCTTTGGCAAGTTTAGATCTCCTCCTTCCATAAGTTTTGTTACCGTTCTTCCATTTTTTTTTTTATTTCATCGCCATATTTTCTTAATCTCATGCTTAATCCCAATATTGAATCTTAAAAAATATTCGATCCATTGCACAACTACTCACAGACGGTTGATGTGTTTTGTCTGAAACCCAATTTCGCCCGCTATTTCGTGCTTGAAGTTGGCGAATCTCAAGGAAAATAAATACTGGTCTAAGGCAGGAGGATATATACTGAGAAACATTAGTAACAATGAGGTTGCGTCTCCAGAATGCTCAATAGGGGCAAGAATTTGGGACCCGCCATTTTCTAGGGGAGGTGACGTTTTGGGGAACAGAGTTCTGAAGACTTGATCCTCAGGATTTTTACCACTATAATTTGCTCGTCATTTTATATACTGTAGCTGGTCGATGGGAAAAGTAGTAGAAAACATAAAGAACATGATGAAGGAGGGAGAGGAGAATTGGAAGAGTGCCTGTCTGTCTGGCTGCAACCTTGAGGATTTTCAGATAGCGTTATTATGTCTCAACTTGCCAGAATTATGTTCGATGTAAGGAGATGGGTCAGATCGAAAATGAAGAGTAGTTGATTTGGATCTCTACTAATGATTGCATGTAAATCAGGTAAATGTATTTTTCGTCTTGATTCCTTTCAATATAACCCATGGGACACTCAATGGAGTTGCCATTAACAACTCTTGTGCAACAACCCTTGTGTAAATAAATTCGATCAACAGATGTGCAGTGACTACTTTTTGCAGTGAGAACATTTTCATTGCATATGCGGATGAAGGACATGGAAGCTAGCTGATCTGTGACTTATTTGCCGCAGGGAGACATGGTAAACTTGTTTAGTTAGACTTAGACAGTAGCTATCTCAGCTCAGGCATAGTTGCCCTTCAATGGCTAACATATTTCACTGGCGCCACCATAACTCATCGGTAATTTCACTAAGACAGCAGAAGTCACTTAGAGGAGAATCGAAGGCTGCATTTGAACACCACTAACCACTCTGCCTATTTCCATTGCTCCAAATCACTATCTGCTCTGTGAGACACCACTAGCGGATAGCGGATTCGGAGATAAAACTGTTATCTGATAGCGGATCCACTGACTCTCAAGCATCCCTTTGTGTGACTTGAAGGTAGCTTTACGGGCTAATTTTTTTCGCAGTACCTCTTGTCTCTTTCCGAACTTGTGTATCCATGCACAATACTATTGGCTTCTACTTCCACTGTAGCAAGCACCATGCCATGTTTACTACAAACCACAACCTTCCTAAAGATAGTGCTCCCTCCGATAGAGCTCAGACAATTCCTTTTTGGGATGGAGCCGCACAATTGCAGGTGTGACCAACGGCTCCAGTGGAGCCCTCATACGTGGTTATCAAGATCATCGGGCGCAACATCTCGTATGGGGTTCTCATCAGATCAAGATTAAAAAAGCTATGGCCAGCCGTAGCCTCAATACCAATGATAGACATGGAGAATGTTTATTTTGTTATGCAGTACAATTCTGAAAAAGACGCCTACACGTTCGTTCGCACTTACAGGAGGACCGTGGATGGTAATAGGAGGAAATAATTACCTACACGTTCAATCAATGTTGGGAAGAAATAATCTTCCCCTAACGAATGAAGTCAAAACAATGGTGCATGGCTTGGATTAGGTTCCCAAATATCCCTACCCTACTACTTTTATGCATGATCTGAATATTATCTTATAGTATTGGGCAGGTTCGCGAGTTAGACAGGTTATATCAGCTTTGATTTCAACACAGGTAAGGCATCAGAACAAGGAAAATATATATATGCCCGATTGGCAGTCCGACATGATTTATCAAAGCCTTTGAAGTCCCAATAGTCATGGTGAATGATAGCGTGCGTGTTGCAAAATATTGAGTATGAGAATAATCTCAAGTTAGTTTTTGCTTTCGGTGGTGGTGCGGTAAATTTGGCCATACCACAACAAATTGCCCTGAATGATACACAATTACAGAATGCGAACCAATTAAGTGGACATCAACGCCAGCTGGCACATACAACCAACCAGGGAGGAAGCTGGGCCAAGCGTGGAGGGAGGCCCCCCTTATGGGCCATGCATGGATATGCTTGTAAAACCTAGGCTAGAAGACGCCCTGTAGGGAAAAGGAGTCATGAATACTTACTTCTAAAGCGGCGCAAAATGCCATAATTGGTACGTAACAAATTCTCCTTACGTACTAAGGGGACTGTTAGCCCAATAATAAATTAGGATGCATTAATTGAGGCTTAGTGTTTAATAGCCCATGTAATGAGCCTGTTGGAATGCCAGCGTGAGGGGTTATTGAGTCCATTAGAGGAGTAGCCTGAAGACTTCCTGGAGGATGCGTGTCTTGGAGACAGACGGTTGGAGCCAGCATGAGCCTTGGCGTGGCGACAGGTGTCCTAGAGGAGTTCGTGGGGTGCCTGACGGTTGAGAGCTCCGCTTATAAAAGGCTCAGGGGTTACTCACTTGGAGGGGTCCGACAACTCACACGAGAAACTGCACTTTTATTTCTTTAAGTTTTCTGTAATTCATTCCTTGTCATTTACTTTCGTTCTTCCTTTCTGCATTTTAATTTTCTGCAAGCTTTCTTTCATTCAATTCCTTGTAATCCATCTGACATTATCAATCAAATAAGAGGCTTTTGTTTTCTATAAATTTTGCGTTCAACAAATTGGCACGCCCAGTGGGACTCGAAGTTAAAGCCATATCCGCTTCAAAGAAGTGTATGCGTCTAAGGTCTGGACGTTTGGTGAGTGATCTTAAACAGAAGTTTGAAGAAATGTCTCTGCAAGAGAAGACACCTGTTAGAACGTCGTTTGAAGAGGTGACTGAGACGACGAATGCTGCACCACCACAACAGGGGATCATGCAGACCCCTACATTTGCAGAACAAATGCGGCTCTCGATGACAGAATCGATGGCCGAGTTCATGCCTCTACTAACCAGGCATCTTATGGACGTTTTGCGGCCTTCTATGGCCGATCAAATTGACAGAGGCATCAATGCCTTACGAACTCAACAAACTGCTCCTACAACCGCTCCCGCCAACGGCGCTAACACGCTGCCGGGTTCAGGGCCGTCAGGCGGCCAACTACGAACTTGGGGCACAACACCCATCAGCCAGCCACCACTCCCCAATATGGGAGGCTTGGCTAGTCCACTGGTGAACCCACTCCAGACAGCCTATGCTTTCAACCCGGCGGCACCCCTGATGCCGAATCCTGGACTTGCAGCGCCCCCAGTGCCCATCTATGGGGCTCCAGGTTGTTTAGTGGCCTCCAGTGTGTCTCTAGGTTGTACGGCGGCCTCTGGTGGCATTGGTGTGCAGCCACATCAAGCGGCACCTCATGTGCCGAACGTTCCAGTAGGACCCTTCGTGGCGACTCAGCCTTGGGGACAAGCGCCCCAACCTTGGGGGCAGACCCCATTGCAAGGGGGGCAGACGCCACAACCTTGGGGGCAGGCACCCCAGAATGCAACACAAGCCGCCATGACTCCTACTACACCCCCAGTAGCGATGCCGCCCGTGCAGGCGCCAGCAGTGTCGCCCGAGTTGCTTGCTGACATGATGCAGCAACACTTTGGCATCCAACTGAGGCCGATAGAGCGGCCTACATACCGCAAGCCATACCCTGATTGGGTAGATAGCATGCAACCATACCCACGAGGCTTTAAGATGCCTGAATTTTCCACATTCTCAGGGGATGAAGGTAAGTCCACCGTGGAGCATGTGGGGAGGTTCACTGCACAATGTGGGGAAGCAGCACCGAACGACTGGCTCAAGTTGAGGCTCTTTAGCTCATCCCTCACTGGTCCTGCTTTCGCATGGTATGCGTCGTTGCGGTCTAATTCTATTCAGAATTGGGCTGACTTGGAGCGAGTCTTCCATGACAGGTTTTACACACCATTGTCACAGGTTAGTCTCGCAGACTTAACTAATGCAAGGCAATTTGCCGATGAAACGGCGAGTACTTTCATTAATAGGTTACAACAGCTTAAGGGCCGATGCACGATGGCAATCCCTGATAGGGAAATAGCCAATATAGCAGTGGCTAACATGCTCGCCTGGAAAAATTCCTGGAAGAACAGGAGGAGCAGTGTCCTACGCGTCGGGTTCACTTCAAGGAAGTAAATTCAGCGACGAGATGGACGAGACTGTGGAGGTGGCTGTTGCAGAGCTAGTGCAGACAGCCAAGCCACATACATGTGCGGCCCTCAGGCCGCCTAAGCAAAAAGAGGCCAAGTACAGGCCTGAGGAAGACATTTTCGATATGGGTAGGGCGGACCAAGTGTTCGATGCCTTACTCAAAGACGGGGTAATTAAATTGCCTGAGGGGGAGAAGTTACCAGCGGCCGAAGACATTTGGGGCCGATCGTTTTGTAAGTGGCATAATTCTTATACTCATAGCATCAGTAAATGCAGGAGTTTTAGGAGTGCCATTCAGAATAAAATTAAGGAGGGATGTCTAAAAATTTCAGGTATGAAGGTGGATGTTGAGCCATTCCCTCAGCTGCATGTTGGCGGCTTAGGATTCATCCCAAATCTAGGCGATGGCGGCTCCAGTAGCCGGACTGACAAGGGGAAAAATCTGATCCCTACCAAGGTCAGGATGTGCAGCTTTGTGGGAGAAGCTATTCAGCCTGCCGGATTCCTAACGGCGGATGTCACCATTGGATCAAAAACATTGAAGCTAGCATTCTTTGTGGTAAAGCCCAGGACTTGTTACTCTGCATTTCTAGGACGTGATTGGATCCACGTGGCGCAGTGTGTCCCATCCACGCTGCACCAACAGCTACTCATTTGGGGTGGTGATCAGGTAGAGTTGGTGGAGGCAAACCCTCAGCCCTTTGTTGGACCAAACATCAACAATGACGAGGCAGTCTTCTGCCTGGAGGATATCCAACTAGCCTCAGCCCTAATTGGTGTGGACTTGGATATAGAGTCCATCGATTGTACTTCAAGCGGCTTTAAGTTGCATTCTGCGGATAGCCGACAAGACATATCAAATCCCTTATGATGTGCAACCATGATGTTTACATAGACTTGTTACAGCGGCTTGCTGCCACGGAAGTAATGATGGGTGCCGATGACAAGTCCAAAAGCCTGACTGACAGCCGGCCATCCGAGTGGCCATCTCCTGTGAAGCGGACTTTGCCTAGTCTGGAGGCCAAGGAACCACTTGTAGACATCAACCTCGGCACAGATGCAGATCCTAAAATTGACTAAGGTAAGTGCATCACTGCCTGAGGAAGATAGACGCCAGCCAATAGAACAATCAGAATTAAGAAACGAGGCCAATGATGTAATCAAACTTGGAAAGCCGTGGGGCCACCCGACAAAGCGGCAAAGCCAGACGAACTCGAGGCCACTAAAGGCCTAGAGTGGCGGCCAAAGGAGACTGCGTGGCGGCTGAGGATGATCTAGGTGCAGCCTGAAGCCGCGAAGCAGAGTCCTAGTTCATCAAACAACAGTATTAGATGTGTTCGGAGAAGATATGGACTAACAAACAAGTGAAGCAAGAAACGAACCTGAGGCACCATGGCAGTGGCGACTGGCGCACCCTCAATGGCGGCCTGGGCGTGGAGAGTGGCGGCTGAGGCCTCACCAGTGGCGGCCAAGATCTCATCAGTGGTGGCCTCAGTGGCGGCCTGGAAAGATGGTGTAGGTTGTTTAGCCAAGTCCTAAGTGAGTAAACGTAATAAAGTAAGCATGCGGTCAAGGAAGCAAAAATCAATTATGGCGGTTTCATACGTTGTAAGTCATTCAAGTAATCACAGAAAGATCAAGTAATCCTAGCCACGTTGGTGGTCAACGTTGAGAAGTGAGCCTATCGAAGTAAGCTTATCAAAGTGAGTCGAAGTTGAGAAGTGAGCCTATCGAAGTGAGCTTATCAAAGTGAGTCGAAGTTGAGAGGTGAGCCTATCGAAGTGAGCCTAACGAAGTGAGTCGAAGTTGAGAAGTGAGCCTATCAAAGTGAGCCTATCGAAGTGAGCCTGTCGTAAAGATTCGAACATGCAGGATCACAGCCACGTTGGTGACCAACAACATCACGTTGGCGAACACAAATGGCGGCCAAGAAGCCATGAGTGGCGGTCAGGCAGTCCTGTGTGGCGGCTGGAGCCTGTCAGATGGCGGCCGGGCTTATCCAGGTGGCGGCCAAGCAGCTTGGAAGGACGTTTGAAATAGAGTAGTTTGGAGGCTCCACATGAAGGATCAATAAGTGGTTCAAACAGTGAGAGTGGCGGCCGGATAGGATGCAAGGGCGGTCAAAGTGTTCTTGATGGAGGTTGATGAAGCACAAGAGGTGGCCGATGTGTCCTCAATGGCGTCTGGTGTGTCTTCGAGGGTGGCCAAGGAGTTGCGCACGGTGTACGCAGGTGGCGACCGAAGAGGATTTGAGGGCGGCTGAACGGTACAAGTGGAGGCCTGAAAACCCTAAATGGCGGCCAAGATGTCCAGGCGTGGCTCGGACTCGGATCGAGGGAAGAAGCTCCCGAGGGTCAACGCATAGATTTGTCTTGGGAAACCCTAAAATCAGACAAATCACGCGAGGGGGGCATCTTTTAGCCCAATAATAAATTAGGATGTATTAATTGAGGCTTAGTGTTTAATAGCCCATGTAATGAGTCTGTTGGAATGCCAGCGTGAGGGGTTATTGAGCCCATTAGAGGAGTAGCCTGAAGACTTCCTGGAGGACGCGTGTCTTGGAGGCAGACGGTTGGATGCCAGCATGAGCCTTGGCGTGGCGACAGGTGTCCTAGAGGAGTTCGTGGGGTGCCTGACGGTTGAGGGCTCCACTTATAAAAGGCTCAGGGGTTACTCACTTGGAGGGGTCCGACAACTCACACGAGAAACTGCACTTTTATTTCTTTATGTTTTCTGTAATTCATTCATTGTCATTTACTTTCATTCTTCCTTTCAGCATTTTAATTTTCTGCAAGCTTTCTTTCATTCAATTCCTTGTAATCCATCTGACATTATCAATCAAAGAAGAGGCTTTTGTTTTCTATAAATTTTGCGTTCAACAGGGACGAACTGAACAAAGAACCCCATAATCCCCCCCTCCCCCGTCCACCTTGCTTGCAGCCACGCACAACCCTTATCCCCTAATTGTCCAAGAACGGATCGGCAAGATCCTCCTAGCTAGGACACAACAGTCCAGATCCAATTACCGATCCACAACGTGGATTTCACAACCTTCCGGAGCATGGACACCAAGGATGATGCCCTCGTCTTTGCCACCTGAAAATCATACTGTACGTGGTGGCCGTTAAAGATCCGTCCTCACATCCTAGCAAACAACCTATCGAAGAGCATGGAAACAAATATACTACTAGGACGACCACCACACAGTTTCGGACAAGAGGACGCCGAACCCATGGAAATATCAACTCTCAAAATTCAAATAGTGAATGCCGACGGATATCCTTATTCCACCGCTACTGCAGGATCTTTAGTTATAATTGCATGCAATATTATTTTATTTTTCCTATCATGAATGAATCTTAATCTTGTAGTATGTTGGAATGTACAGTGAGCGGGTTCAGGACCTTTTAAGAGGGAATTCCGCGATATGACAAAGACAAAAAAAAAAGTGGATGTTAATTGTTGCTATATTTGAACCGCGTATCAGTAGGGAAACAGCTGACAAGTTCATCCGTAGGACTATGGATATCCAAAATCTTTTCGCGTGGAAGCTTCGGGATTTTCTGGAGGTATATGGATTTTGTGGAAAGATAATGTGAATATTACTAGTACAATTTTGGAGAGTCATTCAAAATTCATAGATGTCCAAGTTCAGTGTGATGAGGATGAAGACATTTTCTTTACCCTTTTTTATTATGTTGCTCCTAATAAAGCTAGCTAGAAGGAGTTGGCTTTGGCTTTGCTTTGTATAAACCGTAACAGATCGGGGCCTTGGCTTTTGGGTGGAGATTTGAATTGCATTGCTAGTTGAACCACGAGCCCAGAGCAGGGAGGGGGTTCATGTCCAACAAATGCTTATTTAGAGCTTAAGCAATAATGGATGGATGGATACTAATGCCATAAAGGAACTAAAAACCTACTTTCGGAAGTAAGTTTACCTGGGCTAGGGGAGGCCCTCTTACTCTTAGGAGGAAATTAGACAGAATGATGGGTAACAATAGATGGCATCACTGTTGATTCCCAAGATGTACGTACTGTGGAAGTGCTCCCTAGGATCCAATCAGATATCATTCACCACTATTTACAAGGACACAACAACATCATACAACTAATAGCTAGAAATCTGGCCGGGGACAGAATTTTCAAATACGAATCCATGCTTGGCAGGGCTTCAGCAGATACAGGAAATTAATTAGCACCATATGGTTAGGGGCTGGTGGTACGATTAAAGAGAAGCTGCTATGGGAGAATTGAGAAAACAAACTTTACCCTGGATTAATATAATGAAGAAGCAAAGTCTCAAGCTAAACCCAAATCCAGAATTAGAGCTAATAGATTAGCTGGGACGATTGAGAGGAATCCACATTGTACTGGATGGATGATACTTTTGCCAAATGCTTACACACACAGCTCAGTATGGATCTTGGGAAAATATTAGAAACTGAGGAGATAAATTAGATTCTGCGCATTGTTCGTAACTGGAATTTTGTCGGGGATGACAATGGGAAATTTTTTTTTTTGAGAGAAAGGTATCCTTGATATTGACATAGCAAGTCGATTACAACTTTAAACAGAAATGAAAGTTCAGAGCCAAATCAACAATAATCGCTACACTTTGAATATGCCACAATAAACTACACTCGAGCTAATACCAAAGGATGAAACTTTCCTATCTTCACCCCTCTCTTGAGGCAATACCGCGGGTCTTCCCATGGGAGATCACTGGCGACAACAGAAAACTTACACAGGCAGGAGCATCACCCAAGCACAGCCAAATCATTCAAAACATCAAATTCATTAAACCAACCGACCTCACCAAGGGAGGGTATTACATGCTCTCCCAGCTGATAGGGCAATAATCAATTGGTGAATCAAATGGCACCCCAAAAACTTGCTGCATACATCACGATAGCCCTGCTTGTACTATTCAGATCAGTGAAAAGCATCAAAGGGACTAAAATAGGGAAAACGACCATGGCAAAAGGAAGGTTGTGGAGGTAAGGCTAACTGGGAAAGGACCCTACTTAACTGAGACACGCTAAAACCCCAGGAAGAGCAGAAAAAACACGCAGCATAAAGCGCACCCCGTCAGTCGACATAGAGACAATATAATGAAGACACCATCGCCAACTTTCAAGAGCTTATTCCATTTACATCCCATACGACCGCCCCTGTAAGACAATAAATCCCAGTTTCCCCATACATTCTATACATACTATTCATTATTTTCTCATCTCCAATGCTCTTCCTTTTTGTTTTTTGTTTTTTTGTTTTTTCTTTTTTTCTTCTTTTTCCTTTTTTTTTTCTTTTTTCTTCAGCTTTTACTTCATTTTTCTTCTTATCCAGGGGCGCCAAATCAAAAAACAAAAACAAGGGCCTCGCAACGACTGTTCTTTCAGATACCCAAACATTAAACCTGAGCTACAACACCCTGTCTCAAAACTAATCAAGACATATACCCCCACACTTACACTAACAAACTCCCACCCAAAGATTCCAAGAAAAGTTTAGCATATCAACTCAAGTAAATCCCGACTACACCCTATGACACAATGAAAAGCTGTAGATTCAATGGGCATAGTGAGTTTAGAGGTATGGCATATAGGAAAACAGACTGAGGTAGGAGGACGGATGGCCAACAAAGGTGATCCTAGTCCCTTATCATATTCAATCACTGACATGAATAGGTGCAAACAAGACGTATATGATGAAGCAAGATTTGGAGTGTCACGATGAACCACATTTGCACTCATCATAGAAAACAAGAAGGTCAGATCTCACCATGTGAATTGTCGGTTGGCTTAATAAATTCAGTGCAACAAGTCGTCGATCCTGCAGCCACCAGCATCACAAATTTTGAACATCCATTATTCAGAAACATCCGCATCAGCTTCACCAACCAGCAGCAGCAATCCCAAGTGAAATCGGCAGCAATCATATGGCTCCATAATCTAGTATCAACAACATGTTCAAGACCAGCATCATCTTCATGGACCTGTATACCAGTAACAATATAAACAGTAGCAGCAACATCGAGCAAACAATCAATTTTGACATCCTCAGCCCTGACCCCAGATTACAATCCTAACATTAACCCTCCACCTAATATTACCATGCCTTCCTCAATCCCCAATGTATAATGATTCTAGTGTCCCTCAATGTGTCAACTGCATAATCAACAAGCAGATTACTGTCTATCTATATCACTCTTCCATATGACTTACACCCTCAGCACCGTTTTCGCCTGCCCATCCGCTAGCTCCTAGCTCTCCCTCAGGCCATGTTGTAATCGAACCCCCTAAGCATTCCGTCCTGCCTTGTCCCCCTGAAACCTTCCCGCACCATGGTCACAACCAAACTTCTACCTTTTCACCACCTATGGCACCCTGCTTAGCCCATTTATCCGCAACCTCGTTCCGCTCTCTAAGTATATGTTGCACCCGAACCTCCCCCGCACATTCCAACACCTCCAAAATCGGCCCCAACAACCTGTTAAACCTCCAAGGGAACTGAGCAGGAATGGAGAGCCATCTAACCACATTACTAGAATCGCACTCAAAGACCAAACGTTGCAATGGGAAGCCTTGATCTCTTACAAGAGCCTGACACACCCTAGAGATTGCTGTGATCTCTGCTTCCGTAGAATCAGTGACTCCAATGGAGTCCGACAAAATATAAATGCACTCTCCTACTTCATTCCTAATAACCGCCCCAATGCCCGCCGGTCCAGGGTTCCCCATAGAGGACCCGTCCGTGTTTATTTTCCACCATCCCTCCAACGGCCGCTCCCACACCAGACCACGTCTAGCTGCAATGGCAGTCCTTTTCCTACTCCATGTCCAATCATCCAGGAAGTTAAACCCCAAGTCCCCAGACAAGCTGTGTTCCCTACCGTAGCCCACACTCCACCACAACCTAATAACCCATTTAAGTTCTTCCACCACTGCCTCAAAGTCGACTCCTCGCCCCCTAAATATTTTGCCATTTCTGCATTTCCAAATGACCCAAATAATTGCCATTCCCGACACCATCCAGTGCTCCCTTTTCCCATATTTAAGTCTGCAATTAAACCATTCTTCCAACAAGTTATCAACCTTACCCGGCAAAGCCCAATTAAGGTTGTAGCAATTGATTCCCTGGTACCACAGGGTAGCAGCTACCTCACAGGTGCCAAATAAATGGTCCACGGTTTCTTGGAACTTTTCACATAGCGGACAGAGACCCCTCGAGGCCTCAAGGCAACCGCGTGCTACCAACACATCCCTTGTAGAAAGGCCATTATTTAGGAGTTTCCAGACTAGTAACCTTGCCTTCATGGGAACCTTGATCTTCCATAACTTCTTCCAGGTGCACCTCTGTATCATCGTAGTATTTCCATTTGAACGTCGCCAACATGATCGAGTGGAAAAAACCCCGTTACTTTCCTTCGGCCAGACAACACGATCAGGCATAAAACGACACAGCTTCGAACTCTCCAGCAGAGCCATCAATTCTTTCCACATCTCTAACTCCCAATCAAACAACCTCCTTCTAAACACAATATTCCATTCCCAGTTTAATCCAGACCACATTCCAAATTCTGCCAACTTACCAACCTTGTTGCAAGGCAGGGCATACATTCTAGGAAACAATTCACAAAGAGGCCGACCCCTCACTACCCACACATCTTGCCAAAACCTTGTTCCTTCCCCGTTTCCAACCATAATTTTGAAACCAGCCTGCTCACCCTCGTCCAGCTCCTCCCAGGACCTACATATGTTACCCCACAACGTTCTCCCACCCTTGGGGGCCGGAATCAAACAGTCTTCTCCATTGTAGTATTTGGCAGCTATCACTTCCTTCCACAGACCTTGTTCATTTCCGAATCTCCATCTCCACTTATTCAACAATGCAGTATTGAAGTCTTGTATATTTCGAATTTGAAGACCCCCATCCTCCTTGAGCTGACATAATTTCTCCCACCTAACCGTATGAATTTTTCTAACCCCATTCCAATCATTCCAGAAAAAGCATCGTTTAAGTTTTTTTAATCTTTGTGCCACTGTCTTTGGGATCTTGAATAATGATAGGAAATAGACCGGCAAACTTCCAAGAACAGAGTTAATTAAGCATAACCGCCCTGCCTGAGTAAGAAGTCTTCCCTGCCATCCCCTCAATTTTTTCTCCATATTCTCCAAGCAAGGTTTCCATAAATCCGTTCCATTGATTCTACCACCGATAGGCACTCCCAAGTACTTCATGGGCCAGTCGCCCACACCACAACCAAGAGTATCTGCCGCTTCCTGTAGCAAATCCGCAGGACAATTGATGCCAAATAAGCAAGACTTCCTATAATTTATCCTCAATCCAGTTGCCAGTGTGAGACAACACAAAATTCTTTTGATCAACACCACTTGTTCGATTGATGATAATGGCCAAATTGACCATTATTTTCAATCTATTTCCGTGTCTAAACATGGGCATTTGATCGCATTCCGGTCTTATTTATATAAGAAAGCAGTTGAATTTAACAGATTTATGCAAGTTTGTATAAATAATAAGCTGGTATTGAAAAACACAAAAATATTGCTATTTTATTAAATTTGTGTTATAAAAATCCAAAAAAATGATAAAAATATTAAAAATTCCACATTCGATAATTATGGTTTGGTAGTATCTGTTTGGTGGAACTCGGATCCATTAAACGGAACACAAACAAATATCAAGTGGAGCAAATATCCTTATTTATTATATTTTATATTTTGATGTATATATTTTTAGTTTTTATGTTTATCTATTTTTATTTCTGTTTTCTGCTAGAATTTAAACATTAATTGGTCCACTAATTACTTTTAATTTTAATTGCAGGTGATTGGGCTCATACCCAATTTAAATTAATTTGGTCCAAGAGTCCAGTCCAAGTGTCTTAGTCCAATCAGTCCAATTCCCAACTCCAAGCCCACTCCAACAATTTATCTAGCCCAAACCACCCTAGCCCAATTATCCTAAGCCCAATACTCAACCCTAACCCTAACCCTAAAACCTAACCCTGCCTTCCGCCGCCACCGCCGCCGGCCGGCCGGCGACCCCTACCCGAGCCACCATTTTTCTCCTCCATCCAAATCCCAACATCACCACCACCATCAACCACCTTTGCCATCTCCGACCACCGCCAGTCACCACCCCTCATACCAACTCCGGCAAAGCCCCCAAATCCGCCACCACTTCCGCCCCAAATCCATAGCCCAGCAGCCACCCGCATCCTCAACCCCCGCCTCTGTCTCGCCGCCACCACCTCCTCCGATTCCGTTCGCCGCCGCCCCTTCCGCTCAAATTCGGCAACCACCACGGCCGCCGCCCTTCTCCAACAGCCACCACCTCCACGCCCCGACAGCCCCATCACTGACTTGAACATTTGAAAGAAAAGAAAATGGAGAAGAAACCAGAGACGAGAAATTAGAAAACTGGAAGCGAGAAGAGAAATGGAGGAAATGGAAAACTGGAAAGAAAGGAACCTGTCGAGACAAGAAAAATGGAGGAAGAAGCTGTCGAGAAAGGATTGGAGAAGAAAGAAGAGGATGAAAGAAACTGAAACCGAGAGAGAAAACAAGAGGAACAGAAATGGAGGAAAGAGAAAGAGAAGGAAAGAGAAAAAGAAGCAGAATGGGAAAGACCTGCTACGACGCTAGATGAAAGAGGGTACGACGCTACACCAGAAGGAAAAAGCAGCTACGACGCTATAGAGAGCTACTACGACGCTATAAGACGCTGAACAAAAGAGCTACGACGCTATACAAAAGCAGCTACGACGCCAGTGTAGCGTCGTAAGAGAGGATAGCGCCGTAAGCCCATTTCAAATTCCCCCTGTGCATAAATCAGTTGGAAGGGCTGGGACCGGAAGTCCCGCAGTGCAAATACTTTCGTCTTTTCTCCCCGGACCTCGAAGACCCGTCCCTTCCCACTCAGTTATTGGGCCTAATGGGCCTAGGGTTTTATTACCCACTTATAAATAGCTGCTACTGTTTGGATGAACAGCAGCTCCCATTTTTGAACAGTGCCAAGTGCTGTTAATGGAAAGCTCACAAAAAATTGAAAAATATGCCTAAGTGCTGCTGGGTTGCTCCCAAAAATTCTAGATAGCTAGTTTAGCTTAATTTATGTAATGTAAGTTAATTTCTGTTAGTTTTAGTGGTAGATTAGCTTGTAAACAGTGGTTTTCAACCATTTTAGAGTAGCCATTGTCATAGTTTATTGCTTTCTAGTGTAGACAAATTTTGAGAACACACAAACAATGAGTGTTCTTGAATTTTTATTGCTTTTTATTGGTGATATACAAGAAAATGATTCAAAAAAAATCTGTCCATGGAATTTATGTCCATAACAGTCACTCTTTTCTTATTTCTTCTTTTTTTTACTTGTTTTGGTCACTTGACCACTTTCTTTTTATTTTATTGATATTAACAAATGCTCAAATACTTGACATTCATCCATTTGATGGTTTATTAGTTTAGGTTTTGTTTAGATTTTAGTTTCTAGTTATGTTTTAGTTTATTTTTTTTTAGTTCAGTAGTTGTCTTATTTTTTTTATTTTTTATTTTTGATGATGTTTTCCTTTTCTTTAATTTTAGGATTAGTATTATAGATCTAGAAAGTGGATGATCTTCATGTGTTTGTGTATATTCTACAATTTGAGGAAATTTTGGGAAATTTTTGGCATCTACCACGTCGGGGCACGCATAGTGTCACGACATAATTGGTTAATACTACCTCCGTTCCTTTTTAATTGCAACGGACCCACATTTCACGCAATCCAATACGCATTTTCAATCTTCAATAACTCAAATTGCAAACATGTAAAAATTATGAAACTTTGATATTCTAAATCTATGCGATTAGACGAATCTAACAAGATCTTACTTGACTATTTTTTGTCATATATAACTGTATTAAAAAGTCAAATTAAAGTTACTCAATGAACAGTAACAAAACTCCTACCGTGTCAAATAAAAAGGAACGGAGGAAGTACAAAACAATGAACCATAAAATCCGAAAAATAGGGTTTGCAATCGCATAGATTGCATTACCCGACCAACACTTATGTTCTGGGCTACGTCGTAGTTGCTTCGGACTTAAGCAAAAATTTGTACTACGACGCTAAGCTTACGACGCTATCCAAGTATAGCGTCGTACTTTTTGTCTAGAGTCGTAGGACCCCAAAATACTTTCTTTCTCACAAAAACCCACTTACGACGCTATACCTACGACGCTATCCTAGGATAGCGTCGTCATTTAGTGTATAGCGTCGTACCCTCCAATTTTATCAACACTTCCAAAAATTCACCTTATGACGCTATACCTACGACGCTATCCTAAGATAGCGTCGTAAAATCTGTCTAGCGTCGTAATAGGCATTTTTTGCCAAATTTTCCATTTCTCCATTTTCCTCACTTAATTAATTGAACCTTTATATTAATATTTTGAGGTTGAAATCCAATGATCTCAACCCATGATTAATTTGATATAAAGAACTTTGTTCAATTTTCCATTAAAAGACTTTTCTACAAAATAAAATAAAAATTAAACTCTTGTGTTTTAAATATAATCCTGACTGTAATTTATTATGGAATGAAAGATTGTTTAAGACATAAAGAGTAATTATGGATTTAATTCCATACCCTTGCATGAGAAACCAATGTCTCTCATACAAGATTACACAAAAATATTTTCTTACTCTATTTTGGTCTTTGTCCGTGTTGTGTGAAACAGCTAGTAAGAGATATGACAGACTAAAGTTGGCGGGTATTCCCACACGGATAAACTAGCTCGTGGTCTTTCTATTAATTACTAGATGTTATTTTGCATGGTCCGGGCAGTGGTCGGTGGAAGCCTTGGCGGTTCGTCCATCCGGGATTATAATAGCTGCTCAGCTGACTCCTATCCGGATACAGTTTCTATTTATTTATCTTAATTCAAACCCGAATTTTGAGCTGTAATATTATCAAACTGTGTCGATCAACATTGTTTGAATAGTATTACAGTGAGAAAACATGTAGGTTTTTCTCTCATTTCACAGATAGTAGAAATCTTGATTATAGCGATCACTGTCAATTAAGGTCTTCTGCTGTCTAAAACCATTCCACCTGGAATAGTTGGGACCTGGATACCAGATGTTTGCAGTCCGGATAACCCCAGTTATTTCAGCCATCTTTTTAGCCAAATAAATTCTTCTCATCTCCGGCTATTTCATCTCTGTGTTTCACTTTCTGTCTAAACCCACCTTATATTTTGGGTTAATTTAATTTTACACTTCTTTATAAATTTATGCATGATATTATTATGTAGATATTGTGGTCAATATTATTTTGGGATCCTTCCCTTGGACACAGGAGTCTTGATTTTAATCAGATGTCTCACAATAAATTTCCAACAAAAATTCTTTTATAAAATCCGGATCTGAGTAAGGGATAAATTCCACAGTTATGACTAATTCAAATCCGACTGGGGGTTGATTTTGGGAAATTAGAAGCAGGGTCAGCGATTAGGTCTCACCTAGACTGAAAGGATCTGTGTTTTAATTGAGAGTCTAGTACCTGTTTAGGGAATGATTTTCAAATATCAATTATTTTCCAAAATTGCTAAGTGTTGGAAATCTGATATTAAATATTGCACTGAGATGGGGTCCACTTGGATTCAAATACGGTGTAGTAGGTAATATTGGAGGAACACCACTCAGGCCTTGGTGATTTTCTAAGGTAGGGTTGAGTTCCTTTCAACTGCTATCCTCTTCTGCCAAAGCCTGTTTTTGAGTCCTGAGTGAGTGCATCCGGAACGAACTAATTTATTAGTTCGTTTCATTAGTTTGTATCTCATAATCACCCGAAGGGAAGTGAACACTGCGAGCATTTCACCGAGATTAGGGAATTCTTGATCCACATCCGGTCATTCTGACTGGGGGCTTTCTTTTACTACCAGGGTCAAACTTTCAAAAACCTCCGAGTGATAGGATTTTAAATGCTTTCTTTATCGCTTTCTTTTAAATGCTTTCGTTAGAGGTCACTCGGTTGTATTGAGAGTTGTGTAACTGCTACTAGGACTGATAGTTAAGGGATAGTTCAGGCTTGATTAGAATCTTTGGGTGTGACATGGGAGAACGATGGTAGTACTTGACACTTCAACTAATGATTTGTCAGGTGTTGCTTGTCCACCACAGATAAATAATATAACTTAGCAGTGCATTGCAAGGGTAGTTATGTGTCTGTGGTATCTTAGAATTTGTTGTCTTAAGAGCATGTAAACTCTTACTGTAAGTACCTGTCTGTTAAAGGGAACATGGTATAGCGAGCATGAGAGTTAGCTAACTGAAAGGATTATCCCAAGCTAAGATCTGTGTAACAAAATGGAAGTTTAATTGTGTCTCATCTGAATTCTGTCCAATTTTTATTATTTTCTTCCTGTCCCTTCTGTCTCAATTTAAATCTGCTTTCCTAGATTAATGATAGATAGCTTAGTATAATTTTAACCGCTTTCTAGAATAATTTTATCTGCTTTATTTTAATTGCTTTCATAATTCAGTTTAAATTATGTCAAGTAGTTGATAGTCATAACACAAACTTGAATCGAGTAACCGAGTGGAAAATCTTATAAAACGACGTGGGCCCTGCTTCTATCGCACATCCTCCAGTGAACGATCCGGTACTTACTATAAATACTGCAATTTTTGACTCCGTGCGCTTTCGGGGGCACAGTTTCTTAACACGAGTAAATAAAAACGTGACAACCTAAATATATCCCTAATCCCAACTCCATCATCATAAATTGGTTTCATTGAATAATAAATCAAACCGGGATTTTTATCTTTTTAAGAAAATACTCGTGTGGGAAATTTGTCAATTGACCCTTCACAAAATAACATCGTGTCATCTGCATATTGGAGGTGTGTAATGACCGGACCACTGCCACCACAAGCTAGACCCGAATACATGTTCTCTTTCGTGGCATTTAACAGCAACCTATTTAAGGTTTCCGCCACCAAAACAAAAATATATGGTGATAACGGATCACCTTGACGCAACCCTTTATACATCTTAAAAAACTTGGTTGGAGAGCCATTAACCAAGACTGCCGCGGAAGCCGACTCCACACACCCTATGATCCATTTTATCCAAGTGTCCCCAAAACCCATTCCGACCATTACCCGGCGAATCACCTCCCATGAGACATTATCATATGCTTTTGCGAAGTCTAGTTTCACAACAAAACCCCTTCGGCCCGCTTCTTTGTCGACTGAACTACCTCCGCCGCAATCAAAGCCCCATCAAGGATTTTCCGACCTTTGACAAACGCCATCTGTGCCTTTCCAACCAAACCATCGAGAACATGTTGTAACCTCTTGGCCAAGACTTTCGCAACGATCTTGTAAACACTACCCACCAAGGATATGGGCCGAAAATCCCCGAACTCCAATGGCGAGTCAACCTTAGGAATCAATGCTATAAACGACCCCCCTGCCTCTCTAGGTAGAGTGCCTTGCTCTTCCAGCCTGCAAAAAATCCCCAGGACATCCATTTTCACCGACTCCCAGAAATGTTTAAAAAAGCCGATAGAAAAACCATCCGGCCCAGGGGCTCGATCACTGTCACAGCTCCAGATAGAAGCTTTAATTTCTTCCTCTGAAAAGCTTCTCTCCAGCCAGCGACTCTCTCCATCATCCAACCTGGAAAAGCCTAAATTCTCTACCGAAAATATCTCTTCCCTGTCTTTTGCGAAAACTGATTGAAAATAAGACAGAGCCGCCTCCTTTACCTCAGCCGGATCTTCCACCATACGGGCACCCCATCTCACTGCCCCAATATAGTTTCTCCTCCTATTGATAGAGGCAACAGCATGGAAGAACTTAGTGTTATTATCCCCCTCTTTAAGCCACCTCACCCTCGACTTTTGATACCACCTTCTTTCTTCCGCCATAAACACCTTCCATAATTCCCCTTTCTTCCCAAGCCATTCTTCCCTGACCTGCTCGCCCCCCCTCCCCTCACCCAATCTCACTTCAAGCTCACCAATCTTAGACAGTAGATCTTGAATCCGGTTTTCTAAGACTTTATCCTCATAACCCTCCCAATCTCTAATCCTCTTTTTAACCTCCCTTAGCTTACCAAACAAACCTCCATCCGAATTGACACGCCCCCTGCCCAGGTCCCCCCCCCCTCCCCAAGCACTTTTCACAAGCTCAACGAACCCTCTTTCTTCCAGCCAGTAATTATAATAACGAAATGGCTTAGGCCCCCACTGCTTCTCACCAACGCTCAACATAATCGGATAGTGGTCCGATAGCACCGAGTCACACCTCCGTTGAGAAGCAACGCTGTTTAGACAAAGCCACCCCGGAGAAAGGAGGAATCTGTCTAACCTGCTTCGAGCCCGACCTCCCCTACCAAACCAAGTAAATAATCCCCCTTCCAATGGTAGATCCACCAATCCCAATTGGTTTGTAAATTCAGCAAAGTCCCTGTTAGAACCCAAATCCTCGCTGACTCCAATCCTCTCACACTCCATCATGACCGCATTAAAGTCCCCACCCAAACACCACAGCTCTCCATTATCGGTTGAACATTTACTAGCCATTAACCTCCAGAAATCGGCCCTTTCTCTACGATTATTTGGAGCGTGTATACACACAATATTAACCACTTCCTCCCAACCTTTATATCTTCCTCTTACCCACACAAAGTGATGGTCTTTCTCCATCAACTCAAACTTGCATTCACTGGATTCCCAAATCAAGAGTAGTCCCCCCGCATTCCCGTCCACCGGCTGGAAACAAAATTCGCAGCCCTTCGATCCCCACAGTCGATGCACCAACCGTTCTTTGACATCACTCATCTTCGTCTCTTGACAACACAACACCAATGGCCTATACTTCTTACATATTCTCGCCAGAGCCCTCCTTCTAACACCCCCATTTAAGCCCCTAAGATTGCATGAAATAATCTTCATAATTAACATAATCCCTCAACACCGAACCCCGAATCTACTGACCTTCCAACTCCTCCCTCACCCTAAGAATTGCCTCCTCCCTCCCTTTCACACTCCCCAGCCCCAAGCTCTTGGCTAGATCATAGATTATTTTTGCATCCATATAATCAACTAACCGAACCCCATTTGATGTTCGAAAGGTTGTGAACTGAATTGGAGCGAAGCATTCGCCCCGATCTACTTTAGACTTACTATCCTTAACCTGAGCTCCTCCGCCATTTCTACTGCCTGATTTAGCTCCCACCTTCTTCGTACTCCTCTTCCCTTTGCGCTTAGGCTTCGACCTTCCCTCCATGACCTTAGCCAGGGCTTCTTGGACCCTCGTCAAACTCTTGAATTCCTCCTGGGCACTTACCCCGGTACGAATTTCACTCCTCTGTATACCCCCCCCCCCCCCCCCCCCCCGCCTCCGGACAAGGCAGCTCACTCCATTCCCTACCATCCTCTACCCCTCCTGTAACCCCCTTTTCCAAAGAACAGCCATTATATCCATCAGCGTCGATATCCTCATCACCATAAGATGACAGATTCACCGCTCCCCCCACTACATCGTAACCCGCCGCCCCACTTTGGAGAATCTCGCCACCAGTCGTCCCTGGCCTTGCCCCTTCATTTGATTTCGGAGGAGAGGGGATCTTAGAAGGCCCACTAACTACCACCTTCTCTACTCCGAACTCAATCTTCTCATTTAGGCCCACCTCTTCATCCAATCCCAGGCCCAAAGTATCATTATCGACCGCCTCAACCGCCCCCCTCCTACCAACACTACCCTTAGGCCCAACAGTAATAGGCCCAATATCCTCCCCACTAACGGGTATATCATTTATTGTCCTTTGAATACTTTTAGAAAATGGATGTACCCCCGCCACCTTACTGTTCGAACTCAATTGCATATCCAGATTCCCAGAAAATTGACTTCCCCCATGCATAACCACTTTTGACGTTTCCAGACCCCCATGCATGTAAGCCATGGACTTCCCAACCGATTCCTTCTCCGATGAGTCCTCCACCGTCTCCTCCACGAAAGACGCGTCCGCCGCTACCTGCCGATTTACAGCCGGAACATCATCTGCTACAACCACAGGATCGCTAAATATCTCAGCAATCTGCACCTTTGAAACAACCTATCCCACCTTCACCAATAATTCCAATGGAACAGTACGGTTTTCATGGATCGCAATAAGCATCCTCGCTCGATCCAACCTCCTCCGGTTCTTCGTATCAGATTCAATGCTAAGCACCGTCCCCCACCTTCCTACCACCCTCTGAAAGTTCTCTTCGCTCCAAGCGTTAAGAGGCATACCGTACATATGAATCCATACTACCTGTTTTGTAATCAACGCCCCGGGGAACCACCTTCTCTTCCACTCAACAAACTTGAAATCACTACGATCCGAGATGAACCCATCCCTGTCCCCCGGATTGTCAAAGACTACGACAAAGATATGTCCACCGCCGTAGACCACCTCCCCTCTGTCCTCATACTTACCGCTAAGCCAATCCTGAAACTCGACTAGCACTTCCAGATTTCTTATCTGTATTACCACCGCATCATTCAACCACTTTGCGTTAGCCTCCTCTTCAACTAGATGTACCACTCCTCCTGACTTGTCCTTATCCCCGGCCAAAACTATAGCTCCCCTCCCCTTAATGACGTCCGCGTATGTCCTTTCATCCCTCCACGCACCCATCGAACCCATCTGCCCTCCTATCACCCTGTCGAAACCAGCTTTACTCTCCTGTCTTCCCCTCAAGTTCCGACTCCTCCCGAAGAAGCCTTCGGCCCCCACCCTCCGCTGCCTAGGAACCGCCCAACTCACCTTCATATCCTTCCCAAGCCAGTTTTCGCCATCGAAGTGCTTAATAACCCTAGCCGCTTCATTTCTGGATGAGAACCTAAAAAAGCCAAATTTAACCCCCTTCGCCGGCCACTGTCGGAGTGGAAAGAACCAGTCACGGACCTTTGCCACCTTATTAATATGATGATACAGATCACCTCCCGTAGCCTCCACTGGAATATTGCCCACATATACACCAACCAGCTTGTCAACATGCCGACGTCCCCCTTTCTCCGCAAAAAAGTGCCCATTTTGATAATGTGCTCGAGGACGGCCATTACCGAAGCCTTCCTTCCTTCTCCATGCTGCGCGAACATTTTCGCCACCAACAGTTTTGCCATCTAGACCCCCGCCACCCCCAGCAGCTACGACCTCCAGACCCCCGCCGCTACCAGTTGTTGCGACCGACCGCCTTACTTCCACACGACCACCACCACCAGCAGCTTCGGCCTCCAAACCCCCGCCACCACCAGTAGTTTCGACCGACCGCCTTTCTTCCACACGACCACCACCACCAGCAGCTTCGGCCTCCAAACCCCCGCCACCACCAGTAGTTTCGACCGTCCGCCTAACTTCCACACGACCGCCACCACCAGCAGCTTCGCCCCCCGCCATGTTCCTCTGGGAGTAGTAGTAATGTTACACCCCTAATTTAAATGACAATAGGAAATTTTACCAGAATCATGTGAAGCATAAGAAAATAAAAGAAAACTATTGTAGATTTGATATCTCACACACACAAGACACTTAACACTTTTGATATCTAAAAAGGATAACCAAAAGCGAAGAGTTGTATAGCTAAAGCTTTCTTTGTATTTCTTGCTTTGCTTCGCTCTGAGAATTACAACAAACGAAATACCTATTTATAGAAATGATAACATACAACAGACAATGAACATATGCTAAACTGTTCTTATGAAGGCTTCAATACTTTCGGCGCCGTAAATGAGAATTCAACTCGGATGGCTTTACTGTTAATTTGATGGCTTCAACAAATACGGGATTTGATGTTTATGCCATTTTTTAATACCATAGACATTACCCAAAATAATTTTAATTTATTAAGTAGACTTTTATTAAATATTTAAACACTTGCTTAAAGAATTAGTATATTGATTTTTTCTACAAAACAACACTTGTAAAATTATATATGTAAATTTGTCTTTTCCAAAAGAAATATGAATTTCAATATCAAGGGTAATAGAATTATATAGTTTATGGAATATTTTTTAAATCTATTGTTTAAATTATATATATAAGTTTTTATATATATACACATTGGTCTTGAAAATTATTATGAGGATAGTATGTGAATATTTTAAGTATTTTTATATTCATTATGGAATAAATTTTTATAAAAATAAAAGTATGAGTTTTTATGTGAATCTATGAGAATTAACTTTTATATATAAGAAAATATATTCATAGATTATAAATTTTTTTGATGATGACATGAAGACTTTGTGGTTTGAGTATTGTTATGAATAAAATAAAACCATGCAAGTATATTATTATTATCTTTTTGAAAGCACATTAATATAAATACAATACTTGAAATAAATAAATAAATATTATATTATCATATCCAACTCATTGAGTATAAATGCATGCCACTAAATAATGGCAAGAATAATGATTTTTGTAGACAAGCTAATACTTCAATCATTTTCATGATACACTACTTACACAAAATATAAGGTTAAAAGCAATTGCAAGAAATTTTCTTCCTAAACAAATAGATGAAAAATCAACATGATTAACAAGTGTCTTGGATGAATGGCTAGCAAAGAAAGGTGATCAATTATCTCTTGAACCCACCAAGAGTAATAGCCTCCATAATAGGCAAACCATTATGTTAATAGACAACATGATGGACAAAATTAATAGCCTCCCAAATTAATAGCCTCTTTGTTAGGCTATAAGGACCAAATGAGTGGATACAAATACTCTAACCATTATTGCTCAAGACACACTTAACTGGATGATTGGTGAGGTTGTAATCACTCTCACAATGTGTCATGTTCAATTGTTCAAATCTTAGCCTATAAATAGAGGGAGTTTCTAGCCTTCAAACACACCAATCTCATCCATCTCATTAGCCAAATTCACTACCCATTTTATTCTTCAAAGTTCTCCCACATCGTGAGCATATCTTAAGGATTGTGGAGTCTTGTAGGCTTGGCAACCTTCATCATTCTAAGAGTTCTAACTCTTCTCAACACTAGTTAGTAAGATATCCTCCTTGTAAACTTGTATCTTAGAGATTTAAATCTTTTATTTTTATACTATAAATTAATTTTCCTCTATTTGCCGAATTTCAATGAAACCCGTAATTTGTGGTGCGAATCTTGTGTTATAACGGCCATTATCTTTGAATCTTCTTGCTCTTATACATCAATTCAGTAAGTTAACACTCTCTACTTCAAGTTTTGGAAATCCCAATCCATGTTTTAAGAATACAAAATTAGAATTCCCACATTATACCAAAATCTGTCAGTTTTTCGTTTACGTAAAGATCCATCTTTTTAAACTATTTTGGTTCATTATCCCTCAAAGGTTCCTTCATAAAACTTGTTCCTTATTGAGTTGAGTATCTTTCTGGAAAACTTTATAATTTTTAGAACTCATATGAAAAAGTTATGGGATCCGCTTTATCGAAAGGTCGAAATCTCTTTTTGTTGAAATCTGAGAACTGATAGTGTTTCTGAAATCCTCATTTTTGAAGGTCTTAAGTGTTTCAAACCCAAATGGTTTATTCATAAAAAATATTTATCTATATGTTATCTACCTTGTAGTAAAATTTCAGAATTTTTGGTCGCAAATTAATATTTTTAAAACCTGTTGGAAATTATAGATTCACTATTGAATTTCTGGCAGAATATACGTTCTGAAAAGAACTCGATTTTTGAACTGTTTCCATACGTTATTTTGAAAAGTTTAAAATATGAAACTTGTTCAACTATGTGTTGAGTATCTACAGTTTAAATTTCAAAGCAATCGCCTTTCATATGAATTTTTAAACTGACTTGGCGTAAACTGCGACATTGGACTTGATTTTTGGTCCAAATGAGAAATTATTGGATTTTGAGATCCATGAAATGATATTTTCATATCTATGACATATTGATATGGGAGTTAAATGTTGAAATAATATTTGGCATTATTGAATGCCCTTGTTATGGGGTTACTCCCGTGAAATTGTTGAAAACTCTTCTAAAGAGGATATTATGTGGAAAATTGTGAAAAACTCTTTTAAATCCATTTGTGCTATTAACTTGAGTAAGATGCCATACTTGATAGATATGGCAAGACGGCATTGTTGATAAATTATGCCAAAACGGCGTTGTTGCATGTATGAGTCTATACTCTTGGGTGTATCCATGATGGGTTACCCGAGGCTCTGGAGTGTGTCTGTATATGAGTCCGCTGCATGCTGATCATGACTTATGATCGATATGATATGATATAATATGATATATGGAAAATGGTGTCCTCTTGTGCATAGTTGCTACAATGGTAAGAATGAAAGTTATTTATTTTGTTAAAGGTAATGTGTGTGATCCTTTTAAAAGAAGAAGTGAAAGTTTTTTTAAAATGAGTGTCAACCACTATTTTAAAATCCACTTCTTAAAGTGGAGCGGGTTGACTTACTCAGTACCATTGTACTGATAAAAAATTGTTGTGTTATCTTTTTACAGATATTGGAGCTGACATGTGAACTGCATCTCATGACATGAGCATTTGGGGATGGGATTACCTTTCATCAAAAAGATTGTTGCTTTAAGGAACCACGTACTTTTAATTATTAATGTCCTATATATTGCCTTTAGTTTATGCTTCCGCGTGAGAAAGAACAATGACTCTGGTATTAAGTATTTTAAATTTTCTTATGACTATATCTTATAAAATTGGCAATTATTTTTAAAGTCCATATTACAAAAATTTATATGTGAAGATATTTAGCCGTAGCACTTGTCAATTATGTTAGCCAAAGGGCGAGCCTGACTGACAAGTGTGGGGTAACATTCTGAAACCTTATGAGGATGAATTTCGGGGTGTTACACATTTTTCCAACAAAACTCCCCCGTAAACTTCAAATGCTTCTACCATCTGTCATCCCTATCAACTTCTTGAACTTGTCGAGCAGTACCTTTGGCAATGGCTTTGTAAATATTTCTGCCACTTGTTCTTGGCTTGCCACATGCATTAGTTCCTCATTTCCATTTTCACATGATCTCGGATAAAGTGGAAACGAACATCAATGTGTTTGATCCTTTCATAATTCACTGGATTCTTCGCCAATTCAATTGCGGATTTGTTGTCTATGTGAATCAGTGTTCCGCTTGACTGTTCAATCTTCATCTTGCTCAATAGATTTCTGAGCCATACAGCATGACATACACACCAGGATGTTGCTACATATTCAGCTTCACATGTTGAGAGCGTCACGATCGGCTGCTTCTTTGAAAGCCAAGTGAAAGCAGTATTTCCCAGAAAGAACACGTACCCTGCAGTACTTTTTCGATCTTCAATATCTCCACACCAATCACTGTCAGTGTATCCAATCAGCTTGTAATCTTTTATCCTCGAGTAGAGCAATCCATGTGACGCTGTTCCATGAATGTACCTGAGGATTCTCTTTAACGCCTTCCAGTGTGAGTAAGTTGGGTTCTCCATGAACCGACTCACAACGCCAATACTTAGTGCAATATCTGGCCTTGTGCATGTGAGGTAGCGAAGGCTTCCAACCAAGCTTCTATACCTTCCTGGATCAACTTGTTCTCCTTCATCAAACTTTGAAAGTTTTGCTCCAAGTTCCATAGATGTTGATATGGGGTTGCACTTCTCCGTCTTGAATTCTTTCAAGATCTTCTTCGCATATGTCTCCTGTGATACAAAGATGCCTCTTTCTATTTGTTTAACTTCCAGACCAAGGAGGAATTTCATCAAGCCTAAATCAGTCATCTCAAACTCTTGTTTCATTCTTCTCTTGAAGTCTTCTATCATCTCATCACTGTTTGTAACACCCCGGTTTTTGGTCACCCAGGTCGGGATGTCACCGCCACATCCCCCTAGTAAGACACGGTTTCTCCGAGCTTACTAAAGAGATGCAAGGCTAGGTATTGCAGTATTTAAAACATTTAAATCATTCAAAATAGCCCATACAATATAATTCAAAAATAATATTAATATAGCGCAGCGGAAATAATTGTTTTAGTATAGTATCACAGCGGAAATATAAATAGGGCCGACATGGCCAAAACACGGGTTAAACAGGCCCGTTCATAATATAGTCTAAAGTACGAATTTAAAAGCAAAATAATGTTTCCCAAAAATCCCATGCATGAATCGTGCTCACGCATGCTCATTCCACATATTCTGTAAGAAAAAGGAATAAAAATGGTTTGGTCAGCACAACTTGCTAAGTAAGTTAACACATGCATGATCGTAGGGTTTAAAAGCCATTAATTTAATAATTAACTAAAAACATGATAATAACATAATATTCAATTTAATCAAATCAACTATCCAATAGCATAATTTATTTCAGGGCTCTATTTAATAACTCCTTTCGCATGGTTTAGAATAATAGCCATAATTTAAATAAAGCATTTAAATAATTTAATTGGACAATAACATAATTTAATCTAATTTAATTTAATTTGATATCCCCATTACATCCCCGATTCGGTATTTCAAAGTTTCACGATAGCATCGCGATATCAACAAGTTTAGCCGGTAGCCCGGCGGCCGCAACCGTATCAGCCATACCCAGTACCACTCCGGAGCCTCGGGAAACCCATGTGGATATTCACGAGAGTGTAGGCTCTATATTTCGCCGTTTTGGCAATATCACATTTCAAGTTTAGCTCGCGGGGTCACCATCGTCCATTAAGGCACGAAGTGAAGCAGTTAGGGGGCACCCTGCAGTGCACTCACCCCTAATTTTAATTTATCAAGTTTGTAAGGGGATTTAATTTTAAAAATCTGACTTCAATTGTATTTATTTAAAAATAATATCTCAACTCATTTCAACCCTAAAGGTTAATTCTATGTTTCAACAAGATTTCAAAATTTAGTTTCCGGTAAACCACAGTTTACTCTAAAATTCGTCTAAAATCAGATTTAATTCCAAAAATTCCAAATTTTCACGACTGATTCAGAAATGTTGAGATCTACAACTTTCATGTTTTAACTTTTTCAATCCGGGATACCTAAACAGGTCAAAATTACCAATTTTCGCAGAAGAGCAATTCTGTCCGAATTTAATGTATCACAGTTTAAAGATTTCGAATTCTACCATAGCAATTCAACTCCAAATTTGATGAAATTTTACAGAAATCATCTTAAGACAATTATCTACGACTTTCATGTTCGGCCAAAGATCTAAAACGTCTGGAACCTATGTCAAAAACGTGATCAAGATCATTCCTAAGTTCTGTCAAGAATTTCAAGATCTAGATTCAAACAGTTCGGTTTCGGTTGGTTTTCACCTATCCAATCGTCTCTAAAAATTATCAAAAATTTACAGTAGATAGATCTAAGCCTTAGGAACGTTTTTCGTGTTTTAAGTTTTTCTGTTTGGAGTCGTTTTAAGGTTCGGAAAAATTCATCAAATTTGTTGCGTCGGTAGAAAGTATAAATTGACAGATTTTCGATTTCTTGTTAATCTTTTAGTTTTGAATGTTTTAATTCATCCCAAAACCATGTAAGAGTTAACTTACAGAGTTGTGAACGTCCGGGATCGTCTATTTCGAAGGCGTGGCTTCCAGTCCACCGTTTCTCCTCTCCGTTCGTCGGGTTCTACGATCTAGATCCAATACGAGGTGTAGAAGAGAAAAGAAGAAGATTAGGATTCGTTTT
Source organism: Hygrophila difformis (assembly GCA_030278955.1). NCBI lineage: Eukaryota > Viridiplantae > Streptophyta > Magnoliopsida > Lamiales > Acanthaceae > Hygrophila > Hygrophila difformis. The sequence goes on from JAOANR010000010.1 coordinate 24,825,765, forward strand.
CGAATCGTATATAGAACAAGGATTGGATCGAGACTTACCACGACTATGGAGATCTAAGAATTTTCGTCCAACAGTGTTCGCCTTGGTTTCGTGCCTCCGACGACTCCGGATTTAGGGTTTCGAATGTGTAGAAAGTTGTAGGGTTTTGTAATAGTATTCGGAGCTCCTAGGAGGTCTTATTTATAGATATCTAAGACCTAGGGCATCCAAGATCTGACCCCAAGGGTCTTGGGTCGAGAGACGTTCAACCGAAAGTCAAAAAATCCGCGTTCGGGCGAGAGATTCACGCAACGGGCGAATCTGTCGCGTGGCGCGGTCGTGACGCGCCCAATGCCTATGGACCGCGCGGCCACCGCGCCGACTTCGCCTGGACTTTGGTCCGGGCGGGTCGTGCGATCCGTCGTGCTTTCCCTCCACTCTTTCGGATTTCTATCCCCCTATGCTCCCGAATTCTGATTTCCGTGTATCCTCGGGTTTCTACTTTTTCCCTAAATTTTTACTCGGGTCTAATTGGATGTTGGACTCGAATTCTCGAGTTCATTGGTGTCAGGTTTCGGTGTACAATTTATTTATCCTTAATCAATTCTTTTTATTTAATTAAACTCCTTTAATTCCTTTTTAAATTAAATCTCATTTCTCATTTCCTTATCTTTATTTATTTATTTATGGTATTTATTTTATTTATTATTTATTTATTTAATTATTATTTTATTTTATGTTGGAAAATTCTCGGGTATTACAGTCTACCCTCCTTAAGAATCAACTTCGTCCTTGAAGTTGTGTTACGGTCTTTCTCGTGCTAAGGTCTTTTGTTTGTTTTGTTATTTTGTGACTGAACTTAGAATTAAAACTTCTAAGCTGCCTACGTACCCTGTGAAGGGATCAAGCCATAACGTAGTTCAAAAGTTTACAAAAGTGCACGAAAAATAGGTGGTATGACATCCTCTCCCCCTTAAGATTGCAGTTATGTCCCCATAACTGTGTCGGTATCGGTTTGGAACAATGTCGGGTAGCGTTCTCTCATGTCGGATTCTACTTCCCAAGTTGCCGTCTCACTTTCGTGGTTTGACCAAAGAACCTTGATCATTCTTACGGTTTTGTTCCTCGTTACTCGTTCCTTAGTATCGAGAATACGCACTGGGACTTCTTCGTAAGTCAAATCTTCATCGAGCTCAATTATCTCCGGTTGAAGTACATGTATCGGGTCCGGCACATACTTCTTTAGTTGCGAGACATGGAAGACATTATGAACTCTATCTAAGTGTGGCGGTAAAGCCAATCGGTAGGCTAGAGTTCCGACTCGTTCTAGAATTTCGTAAGGTCCTATATATCGAGGACTTAACTTTCCTCGTTTGCCAAAGCGCATCACCCCCTTCATGGGTGATATCTTTAGCATGACCCTATCTCCCACTTGAAATTCTAGGTCTCGTCGTCTCACGTCGGCATAACTCTTTTGACGGTCTTGAGCGGCTTTCATTTTTCCTTGAATCACCTTGATTTGTTGAGCCATGTCTTCGATAAGTTGTGGTCCCACCACCACGGACTTATCGTTTTCGTCCATACAACGCCTCGAAAGGTGCCATGCCGATGCTAGCATGGTAGCTATTATTATAGGGAAACTCAATTAAGGGTAAATGAGATTCCCAATTCCCTTTGAATTCCAACACACATGCTCTCAGCATGTCTTCTAGTGTTTGGATTGTTCTCTCGGTTTGACCATCCGTCATTGGGTGGAATGCGGTGCTCATTTTGATTTGCGTACCGAGAGCTCTTTGTAACTCTGTCCAGAAATGAGAGACAAATCTACTGTCTCTATCGGAAATGATATCATGTGGTACTCCATGTCGTCGTACCACATTATCAATGTAGGCTCGGGCCAATTGGTCCATAGTCCACGTGTCTTTCATTGGGATAAATATGGCTGTCTTCGTTAGCCTATCCACAATCACCCAAATCTTGTTCATGCCTTTAGGTGATCGGGGTAATCCCGAGACAAAGTCCATTGAGATGCTATCCCACTTCCAACTTGGAATCTCTAGTGGTTGCATCAATCCTAAGGGTTTATGTCGTACTGCCTTAACCTTTTGGCAGGTGAGACATCTCGCCACGAAGTTCGCCACTTCCTTCTTCATTCCCGGCCACCAATAGATCTTCTTCAGATCTTTGTATAGCTTGTCACCTCCGGGATGTACGGAATATGACGTGTTGTGCCCTTCCTCCATCAACCTTAGTTTCAACTCGGCACATTTAAGGGGCACACACCATCTCCCTTTAAAACGGATGCTTCCATCCTCGTGGACAGCAAATCCTATTGCCTTTCCTTCGGCAATATACCCTTTTATCTTTTCGAGTTTCGGGTCGCCCGGTTGAGCGAGTCGAATCTCGTCTAATATTGGAGTTTCTACGATCATGGCATTGATCATTTCTCTCACTGTGCCAGGATGCACAAGTTCTAACTCCAATCTTGCCAACTCCATGTACAATGCCGGCGGAATTACCAACGAGTTTGTCACGTGTTGGGTTTTCCGACTTAGGGCATCGGCTACCACATTCGCCTTCCCCTCGTGGTATGCTATCTCTAAATCGTAGTCTTTAATAAGTTCCAACCACCTTCGCTGTCTCAGATTCAACTCCTTCTGAGTGAATATATATTTCAAGCTCTTGTGGTCAGTGAACATTCGACACTTCCGCCCATAAAGATAATGTCTCCATATCTTTAGAGCGAAAACGACCGCTGCCAACTCCAGGTCATGTGTCGGATAATTCTCCTCGTGAGGTTTTAGTTGACGTGATGCATACGCTACGACTCTCGAGTCTTGTATCAAGACGCAACCTAAACCTTCCTTCGAAGCATCGCTGTAAACTTCGAAGTCACCATTCTCGGATGGTAGGCTTAATACGGGTGTGGTTGTGAGTCGTTTCTTAAGTTCTTGAAACGCAGTCTCACATGCTTCGGTCCACTCGTATTTTGCTCCTTTCTTCAGTAGCTGGGTCAAAGGACGTGCAATCCTTGAAAAGTCCTTCACAAATCGTCTATAATACCCAGCTAATCCAAGGAAACTCCTTATTTCCGTTGGACTCTTCGGAGTTGCCCACTCCGTCACGGCAGAAACCTTTGTCGGATCCACTGATACTCCTTCAGCGGATACTATGTGTCCGAGAAATGCCACTTCTTTCAACCAGAAATCGCATTTGGACAATTTTCCGTATAGCTGATCGAGTAACTAATAGAAGGTAAGAAAATAAAAATAAATAAAAACAATTTTCGAGTCTCGCGCGGTGCCCGCGCGGTAGCGCGCGGCGACCGCGCGGTAGCGCGCGGCGACCGCGCGGCCAGGGCAGTTCGAAAAAGGGCTCCATTCCGCCCCATTTCCTCTTCCGAGGCTTCTTCTAGTTTTCTCTCAAATTCGTTCTCTCATTCCCCAATTCTCCCATTCCCGGCTTCGATTTTTCATTACAAGGTATGTGTCTACTACCTCTACTTGTCAATTTCGGAATTTAGGCCTTGTTTAGTTTAGATTTTTGGATGAATTTTGAACTTAGGGTTTAGGGACAAAATTTGGGGATTTGTTGTTTTTAGACTTAATTTGCGCGATTTGCGAGTTTATGTGATACTTGGTGTTCATTTTTGTTGATTATGAAATATTTGTGCAACAATGTGTACCTAGTTGGAGGAAGTTCTTACTAGATTCCATGCTTCATGAATTTTCTTGAGCTGTATTGGTAGTACGGGTATGAGCATGGGTTCGTTATTGTTGCTTTGTGTCCTATTTTGATGATGGGTTATTGCCTACGCAATTGTTTTGATTTGGGGATGTTTCTCACGTGCTCACAAGTAAACCTTGAATTTAATTTATTGCGCACACAACGTGTTCGACTAAATGTCCCAAAGAGTTTTGGGACTTCTTTAGACATAGTCTTGGTTTGGTTATCTTCTTGATTGCTCGTGTTAGAGCTCACACTTCGTGTTCTTGTGTTTTCTAGACTATACTTAACGTAATCGCCGTGTAGGATTTATCCTTACATTTGGTGTTGGTTGGATATCTGCAGGATGCTGCTTTTTCTGTGGGTTGTTTTGGCGTCACTCATGTGTCCCCCGAGGACCAGGAGACGAGTTGCTCAGCGCGATGAGGCTGGTCCTAGCACCGCCGCTCCGGCGATGCCTGATTTTGATGAGAGCGAGCCAGAGGAGGACGAGGAGCAGCGGGGCCCTAAGCTCAAGGGTCTTCCCGACGAGGTGCGTCCCCACCGACACGACAGGTATCGGTTTGCTACTATGGCCTCTCAGGAGTTCTATTTCGACGAGCTTCGTCGGAACAGGTCTTATGTCCCGGAGAGAGGCATGGATCCTCGCCATATGGACGACGACAAGGTTAGTCCAGTTTTGGGTCTTCTTCAGTGGACTGGACTTGCGCGCCATCCCGAGGGCATCGCTTCTGGGTACTTAGCTATGGAGGTCATCGCCAACATTGGCGGTCTCGGGGAGAACAGCGACTTGTCTCGAGTCTGGGTTCGGGGTCGCCATCTAGATTTCAGTGCTCGGGCGATCAACGTCTACTTCGGCCTTCCTGACGACGGCGTATTCCGGCCACAGCCTGAGGGTCGTATACCCCCGCTTGCGTGGGGCGTTTTATGCACCTTGATGGCTCCTCAGCTCGAGCATGATCATGAGCTGCGGTTGACGACGATGGACTCTCCGTGGCGCGAGCTTGCTCAGATATGGTTAGACCTTGTCCGGCCGATCACCCGGAGCCATATTGTTATAGACCACGTCTATGAGACCATCTGCTTTCTCGCCCGAGGTGGTAGGTTGAATGTTGGGGCTTGTATCGCGGACAACCTGAGGGGTATGCGCCGAGGACGAGGGAGTAGGGTGATTACCCACGTTCATCTTATTTGCGGCATGTGTGCGGCTCAGGGGATCCGTACGTCACCAGAGACGGATCCTTACGAGCTAACCGCTGGCGGCTACTACCGTATCCCTACCTACGCCCCTCGACGCCGTGCTCTTCGACGTGGGGCTCCTCCGGCTGTCCTTCGCCCGGAGCCCAACGGTGATGGTTTGATTCTAGTTGTCCCTCCTGAGCAGCCACCTCCGCCTCCCGTGGTTCCCCAGCAGGGTGCGGAGATGCCGCAGATAGTTCAGATGCTGCAGGGTATGCAGCTTAGTATGGATGCGGGGTTTGCTCGTATGGACGTTGGGTTTGCAGCCTGGCAGGCTCGCTACGACGCTCTGGATGCCAGGATGGATCTATACCAGGCTCGCATGGATACGATCACTACGAAGCAGCTGGAGCAGCAGGCCTCCATGACCGACATGTACGCCTACATGCGTCAGATGGACGAGTATATGCGTCGTCAGTTCCCGCCTCCCGACCAATGATCCTTTGTTTCTGCGTTTCCATCTAGGCTTGCTGTAGTAGTGTTTTATTTAGTTGTTTTCTTATGGACTGTACAAGGATGATCTTGCTGATTGTGTTTCGCAGTTTATGTTCCCGTTGTATCCTTGTTGTCTGATTTGACTGTTATCGTTTAGAGAAAATGCGGTAGAACTGTTCCGGTTCGTTTTTCATTTTTTTTTCGTTTTTTTTTCTGATTTATTACAAATAAATCGGGCATTTTATTTCTCCAAAAGAAATTTTAGTACAAAAGTAGAAATATTTTTCTAGCAAAATAGTATCTAACAATAGAATCTCTAGTGTCTCATGACGTCCTCCGGTGGGGTAGCAGGATCTTCCTCCGGATCTTCCTCCTCCGAACTCGGCGGCAGTAGCTCGGTAAAGATAGTGTTTAAGTCTTGCCCGTGGGCATCGATGTATTCCTTTAGTATTAAGTTTTGTGTAGTGAGGGTTTGGACTTGGCGTTCGAGTTGGTTTATGCGGTGATGATCCGCCTCTCTCAAGTTGCCTATGTGGCGTAAATTGGCCTCCAGTTGAGCCATACGGTACTTCATTTGCTCTAGGGTTTGGTGGGAATCGAGATGAACGCTCATCATCCTGACCATCAACTGCATCATGTCATGACTAGCCATCTAGCGCAAGCAAGAGATCTAAGTTAATATTCGCCAAGATTCTAAGTTCAATTCGCCAAGATTCTAGGTTCAATTCTCCAAGATTCTAAGTTCAAGTTTCGCCAAGATTCTAAGTTCAAGTTTCGCCAAGATTCTAAGTTCATAGAAGAGATGCAATATGCAAATGCAAATGATGTTTCCCCCCAATAATAATTTAATGCACCACATATATATATATATTTTTCCATGGGTTTTAAAATAAAAATTTTCCATGAAAATAATACTTTAAAATTTAAAATACTAGTCAAAATACTAATAATAGTTTTAAAAATAGTAATGGTTTAGAAATAGTAGTTTTAAAAATAGCCGGGCTTTGATACCAACTTGTAACACCCCGGTTTTTGGTCACCCAAGTCGGGATGTCACCGCCACATCCCCCTAGTAAGACATGGTTTCTCCGAGCTTACTAAAGAGATGCAAGGCTAGGTATTGCAGTATTTAAAACATTTAAATCATTCAAAATAGCCCATACAATATAATTCAAAAATAATATTAATATAGCGCAGCGGAAATAATTGTTTTAGCATAGTATCGCAGCGGAAATATAAATAGGGCCGACATGGCCAAAACACGGGTTAAACAGGCCCGTTCATAATATAGTCTAAAGTACGAATTTAAAAGCAAAATAATGTTTCCCAAAAATCCCATGCATGAATCGTGCTCACACATGCTCATTCCACATATTCTGTAAGAAAAAGGAATAAAAATGGTTTGGTCAGCACAACTTGCTGAGTAAGTTAACACATGCATGATCGTAGGGTTTAAAAGCCATTAATTTAATAATTAACTAAAAACATGATAATAACATAATATTCAATTTAATCAAATCAACTATCCAATAGCATAATTTATTTCGGGGCTCTATTTAATAACTCATTTCGCATGGTTTAGAATAATAGCCATAATTTAAATAAAGCATTTAAATAATTTAATTGGACAATAACATAATTTAATCTAATTTAATTTAATTTGATATCCCCATTACATCCCCGATTCGGTATTTCAAAGTTTCACAATAGCATCGCGATATCAACAAGTTTAGCCGGTAGCCCGGCGGCCGCAACCGTATCAGCCATACCCAGTACCACTCCGGAGTCTCGGGAAACCCATGTGGATATTCACGAGAGTGTAGGCTCTATATTTCGCCGTTTTGGCAATATCACATTTCAAGTTTAGCGCGCGGGGTCACCATCGTCCATTAAGGCACGAAGTGAAGCAGTTAGGGGGCACCCTGCAGAGCACTCACCCCTAATTTTAATTTATCAAGTTTGTAAGGGGATTTAATTCTAAAAATCTGACTTCAATTGTATTTATTTAAAAATAATATCTCAACTCATTTCAACCCTAAAGGTTAATTCCATGTTTCAACAAGATTTCAAGATTTAGTTTCCGGTAAACCACAGTTTACTCTAAAATTCTTCTAAAATCAGATTTAATTCCAAAAATTCCAAAATTTCACGACTGACTCAGAAACGTCGAGATCTACAACTTTCTTGTTTTAACTCTTTCAATCCGGGATACCTAAACAGGTCAAAATTACCAATTTTCGCAGAAGAGCAATTCTGTCTGAATTTAATGTATCACAGTTTAATGATTTCGAATTCTACCATAGCAATTCAACTCCAAATTTGATGAAATTTTACAGAGATCATCTTAAGACAATTATCTATGACTTTCATGTTCGGCCAAAGATCTAAAATGGTCTGGAACCTATGTCAAAAACGTGATCAAGATCATTCCTAAGTTCTGTCAAGAATTTCAAGATCTAGATTCAAATAGTTCGGTTTCGGTTGGTTTTCACCTATCCAATTGTCTCTAAAAATTCTCAAAAATTTACAGTAGATAGATCTAAGCCTTAGGAACGTTTTTTGTGTTTTAAGTTTTTCTGTTTGGAGTCGTTTTAAGGTTCGGAAAAATTCATCAAATCTGTTGCATCGGTAGAAAGTATAAATTGACAGATTTTCGATTTCTTGTTAATCTTTTAGTTTTGAATGTTTTAATTCATCCCAAAACCATGTAAGAGTTAACTTACAGAGTTGTGAATGTCCGAGATCGTCTATTTCGAAGGCGTGGCTTCCAGTCCACCGTTTCTCCTTTCCGTTCGTCGGGTTCTACGATCTAGATCCAATACGAGGTGTAGAAGAGAAAAGAAGAAGATTAGGATTCGTTTTCGAATCGTATATAGAACAAGGATTGGATCGAGACTTACCAAGACTATGGAGATCTAAGAATTTTCGTCCAACAGTGTTCGCCTTGGTTTCGTGCCTCCGACGACTCCGGATTTAGGGTTTCGAATGTGTAGAAAGTTGTAGGGTTTTGTAAAAGTATTCGAAGCTCCTAGGAGGTCTTATTTATAGATATCTAAGACCTAGGGCATCCAAGATCTGACCCCAAGGGTCTTGGGTCGAGAGACGTTCAACCGAAAGTCGAAAAATCCGCGTTCGGACGAGAGATTCACGCAACGGGCGAATCTGTCGCGTGGCGCGGTCGTGGCGCGCCCAATGCCTATGGACCGCGCGGCCACTGTGCCGACTTCGCCTGGACTTCGGTCCGGGCGGGTCGTGCGATCCGTCGTGCTTTCCCTCCTCTCTTTCGGATTTCTATCCCCCTATGCTCCCGAATTCTGATTTCCGGGTATCCTCGGGTTTCTACTTTTTCCCTAAATTTTTACTCGGGTCTAATTGGATGTTGGACTCGAATACTTGAGTTCATTGGTGTCGGGTTTCGGTGTACAATTTATTTATCCTTAATCAATTCTTTTTATTTAATTAAACTCCTTTAATTCCTTTTTAAATTAAATCTCATTTCTCATTTCCTTATCTTTATTTATTTATTTATGGTATTTATTTTATTTATTATTTATTTATTTAATTATTATTTTATTTTATGTTGGAAAATTCTCGGGTATTACACTGTTACCCATGAAAATGAGGTCATCAACATAAAGAGCAACAAATAAATTGCTACCTTCTTTGTTCTTGATGTAGAGGGCATGCTCGTAGGGACATTGCTCAAACCCATTCTCCTTGAAATATGCATCAATGCGAGTATTCCACGCTCGCGGTGCTTGCTTTAGCCCGTAAAGCGCCTTCTTTAACTTCAACACCTTTGTTTCTCCTCCAAGTTTCAGATAACCTGGTGGTTGCTCAATGTAGACTTCTTCTTCGAGTACACCATTCAAGAACGCTGTCTTGACATCCATTTGGAATATTGACCATTTGTACCGAGCAGCTTGAGAAATGAGTAGCCGGATTGTCTCCATTCTTGCGACAGGGGCAAAGACTTTATCATAATCGATTCCTTCCTTTTGCTTGTATCCCTTTGCAACAAGCCGAGCTTTGTATCGTTCAATCTCCCCTTGTGCATTCATCTTTTTCTTATAAACCCATTTCACTCCAATGGCCTGACTTCCTTTGGGCAATTCAGTGAGCTCCCATGTGTTGTTGCACTCGATTGCTTCAATTTCTTCATCCATGGCTGCCTTCCATTTTTCATCTAGTACGGCATCTTCATACTTGATATTTTCATAATCTTCCAACAAACATACAAAATGTACCTCTGTAGAGTCGTACAAATCTTGGGGACTTCTCATTCGGGGTTCTCGTGGCTCATCTTCTTCTTCTTTTTGTTCAACAATTTCAGGATCTGTTGATAGAACTGTCGGAACAACAGTTGACGATTCTGCGACTTCACTGGTAACTTCCTTTGAGTTATTCCAGTCCCATTCACTTGCCTCATTCACTCGCACATCTCGACTGACTATCACCTTCTTGTTTATCGGGTCATACAGCTTATACCCTTTTGTCAGTCCATCTATCCGATAAAAACATATGCTTTGCTTTTATCTTCTAGCTTCATCCTTCGCGGATCTGCTACATGTGCATAGGCTACACTACCGAATATTTTTAGATGAGAGACGGTAGGCTTCTTACCACTCCATACTTCCAGTGGTGTTCGATTCTTCAACTTCATGTGTGGGCACCGATTCTGTATGTAGACGGCGCACATCACAGCTTCTGCCCAGAATTCTTTGGGCATCTTCTTGCTTTTCAGCATCGACCGAACCATATCTAGGATGGTCCTATTTTTCCTTTCAGCTACTCCATTTTGTTGGGGGGAGTATGGTGCTGTCAGAAATCTTCTTATGCCTTCTCGTTCACAGTACTCTCGGAAGGCTGTCGAAGCGTATTCGCATCCTCTATCAGATCGTATTGCTTTGATGGATCTGCCCGTTTCTTTTTCAACACTCGCCTTGAATATTTTGAACACCTTGAATGCCTCGAATTTTTCCTTCAGCAAATAGACCCACGTCCTTCGGGAGAAATCATCGATGAAAGAGATGAAGTATCTCTTTCCACTGAAAGATTCGGGAGTAATTGGTCCACATATGTCGGTGTGGATAAGCTCAAGCAGATGCTTCGCTTCATATTCGACCTTCTTTTGAAATGAGTTTGTTTCCCGAGTACACAATCTTCAAAAATTCTCCCCCAAAATCCATGCTAGGCAGTCCTTTCACCATCATTAGCTTTTTCAGGCCATCATAATGTAAGTGGCCAAAGCGGTGATGCCACAACGATGCTTTATCTTCTTCTTTGACTTGTAAGCATTTCCCTTGCAAGCTTCTCAGGTTCAACTTGTACATTCGATTTCTTTACATTTGACTCGAGCTATCAAACGTCCTTGCTTATCTTTCAGGTGCAGCGACTGATATTTGAGAAAGATTGAGTAACCTTTCTCTGCGAGCTGGCCAAGACTCAAGATGTTGTTTTTGAGATCTGGGACATAGTAAACATCTTGGATTGTCCCTATCAAGCCATCATTCTATGTGAAACATATCGTACCACGGCCTTTGACTTGCACTTTTGATGCATTTCCGAATGATACATGACCATTGTCAACTTTCTGCATTTCTTTGAATAGATGCTCATCATAGCACATTTGCTTGCTCCAGAATCGAGGTACCAGGATGTGTCATTGTTGACATCATTGTGGGCCATAATGAGGACACCTCCATCTGTTTTGTCTTCAACGGTTAGGTTGGTTGTCTCTTCCACTCGTTTGTTGGCCTGACACTCTCTTGCAAAGTGTCCCATCTTGCCACAGTTGTAACAACCCTCGTTGTTGCAGTCTTCGGCATGGTGACCATACTTGTGGCACTTTTGGCATTTGACGTGGGAATAATTTGATCGAACGCCTCTTCCACGCCAGTTTTCTTGACTTCCTTGAAATTTGTCCTTATGGTATCCTTCATAATTGTTGCCCTGGATACCACGACCGTATCCACGATTTCCAAGATCACGTCCTCTCCCCCGAACGTTTCGAGCGTAGAGAACATTTTCATCTTTAATTGACGCCTTAGTTTGGAGTGCCTGGTCGAGTGACCCCTCTTTCTTTTTCTTTTTTCTTTGTTCGCGTGCTTTGAGAGATCCAGCGAGCTCTTCAACAGTGAGCACTTTGAGGTCTTTCGATTCTTCAATCGCACACACAATATTTTCGAAATCATTGGTTAATGATCTCAATATTTTCTCGACAATTCTGGCATCGGACAATTCTTCACCGTTTCGATTGAGTTGGTTTGCCACGGTCTGGACACGTGTGATGTAGTCGGACACATTTTCTGACTCCTTCATTTTCATGCTTTCAAGCTCTCCACGAAGGGTTTGAAGATGCACCTGCTTTACCCGGTCGGCTCCTTTGAATGATTTTTCAAGGATGCCCCACGCTTCTTTTGAAGTGGTGGCACCGGATATCTTTTCGAAGTCTGATTCATCAACGGCTCGGAATAACATGTACAGGGCTCCACTATCTTTGGATCGCGCATCTTTCAACGCTTTCTGTTCAGCTGCGGAATTTTTCGGTAATTTCTGGTTCTTAAAAACCATTTTGAACCACGTCACATGCATCTTGAGCTCCGAGAAGGGCTTTCATTTGAATACTCCATTTCTCGTAATTTGCTTTCGTAAGCTGCGGCAATGACATTTGTCCCGTCATAATCGCCATTTGACCCAATTTAATTTAATGATTGGGCTCCCAGACTTGATATTTTGCCCACTTTCCACAATAATATACCTCAATAAATGCTCAATTGCCTAATGACTTGCTCAAGGCTGCTTCACTTTTAATGTGGAATTGAATTTTGGACACGCCACTCACATGTCTCCAACTTGCCTTGAATTAATGTCCAACGCCCTCCTGCTCACTTTAATGTTTTTGTCTCCTAGACCTTTCCCCTTGTTTTTTTTTAAAATCACATAAAGAAGTGACAATACAGAGAAGAAGTGTGAGCGGCAGTTTTCATTGCCAAGGTTGACGCAAGACAGAACCTTGGTGGAGGGATGATTGATCGGCGGTCGGCATCAAGCTAGGCCTGGTGGCATTTGGTCGGGACTAGTAAGGGACGTCGGGTTTCGCCGGAGATGGCGCTGGATGGACCGGAGATAGGACCGATTGAAGATGGAGCTTGATTGATGGAGGGTGACGCCGTAGGTGGAGCTTTTGAGCGGTTGGATGTTGCTGGTCGGGATGGTGGTGCTCAGTGGTGGTCGGAATAGATGGTGGGCAGGAGCAAAAGTGTGAGTTTACACTCATTTTTTTTTCTTTTTTCGCTTGGCTTTGGCTTCCGCTTCTGAGTTTGGATCACTCAGGGTCTGATACCAATTTGTGGATTTGATATCTCACACACACAAGACACTTTACACTTTTGATATCTAAAAAGGATAACCAAAAGCGGAGAGTTGTATAGCTAAAGCTTTCTTTGTATTTCTTGCTTTGCTTCGCTCTGAGAATTACAACAATCGAAATACCAATTTATAGAAATGATAACATACAACAGACAATGAACATATGCTAAACTGTTTTTATGAAGGCTTCAATACTTTCGGCGCCGTAGATGAGAATTCAACTTGGATGGCTTTACTTTTACTTTTATGGCTTCAACAAATACGGCATTTGATGTTTATGCCGATTTTCCAACAACTATATCTCTATTTTAGAGGATGCTCAACTCAAGGCAAAATTGTTTGTATCAAGGGACCATGACCTCAATACTCTATGGTCACAAATTACTTCAAGGAGCCTATACAGTACCGCAAAAGGGCCATTAAGGATTTTGAATACTATATGGAAGGAACAAATGCCCAGACTAACAACCCCTCTTGAATACGAATTGATGCAATCCGAACCAACTTGGGATGAAGTGCAGCATGCTGTAAAGGGTGTCTATGGATCCTCTCAAAGCTCCAGGCCGGATGGATATTATGCTTTCTTCTACAAAAGAATTGGGATCTAGTTAGACCCTCCTCGTCTATAGTTTCGTGTCAAAGAAGCTTTTCCAGATGTGGAAATATTGAGACGGTCAATCACACTTTCATCGTTCTTATTCCTAGAATCTGCAACCCCAAGTCTATTACAAAATTCAGTCCAATAAGCGAGCTTATGTAATGTTCTATAGAAAATTGTCACAAAGGTGCGTTTGACCAATATTTTGCCCCGGATCATCTCACCAGAGCAAGCCAGTTTTGTAAAGGGGCGGTTTAATTTATTCAAGACAATATCATTATGTGCCACGAGATCATGCATTCATTATATGGGGAAATCGAAAGCAAAACCAGGGATTATGATGCTCAAACTTGATTTAGAGAAAGCTTACGATACACTGCACTGGGATTTCATCACATGACAGGTTTCCCAATTTGATGCATTAATTACTTGATTATGAGCTGTGTGACTGACTACATGTTCTGTGCAGGTGCTCTGAAATGGGTCACCACTTGATCAATTCTCCCCATCTCGTGGCATTCGATCCAATTATATCCCCGTACTTATTCATCCTAGCTATGTATGGAGAGACTTAGTCAAATGATGAACTCAAGAGCAGTAGAACAATGAATCTGCAAACCAGTTTTACCTAGAACAAAGGGAGTGTTAAAATCCCTTTTTTATATTTTTGGCAGATGATTATTTTGCTACTTATTTTCTAAGGAAAGCTACCACTTCCCAAGCTGAAACACTATTAAATCAATTCTAAAATCCTTATGTGATGTATGTCAGTCAGGCGTCTCTGTAAGTATGCAAAAATCAAGTATCTACTTTTCGCAAGCAAAACTGTAGACCGTGCCACCTGCAGCAATAGCATAGTCCAGATCCTCGGCTATATATCAACGGTCAAACAACTTGGGGACCTACCTACCTACCTTACCTACCTGGGGGCATTCCAACCATTTTAGGCATGCAGGCGAACACATGCATGCAGACGACTTTGCCTATCTAATATAATCGATGAAGTTTAATTCTAAACTTAGTGGGTGGGTAGTCGCGATGTCATCTTAGTTTTGCAGCAAGAATAATTATATACTCTCGTCAAATCTTTTGTACAGGCCCTTGGCACATACTACTATATACTCTATGCAGGTACTACTACTACTACTACGGCTTCCACGCCATACCGAAATGGAAAAAATTACTACTATGTGTGATTTTCTTGTGGGGTCTAACGAGCAGAGCAGAGTAGGAAAGTAGTACACACTTAATTGCATGGGATCGTATAACTAACTGTGTTGGTAAAAGCAGAGGTGGCCTGCCTAGCTAGGCATACTACGCAGACTAAAGGATATATGAACGACGACGTACGTACTCTTAATGAAAGGATATATTGGAGAGCTTGCTTAATTACTAGGAAAGCACCGTACGTGGACAAAGTTAATGCAGACACGACGACATGGGAAAAATTGCCAAATAAATCCGTTTTCTTTCACATTTTTACCAAATTGATCCTGTCCAAATTTTTGACCTTCTGCCCACTACATTTGCTAATCCAACCCAAATGCGTCCAGAATTTCATTAATTGCCTGAGATTAGATGGAATGACAAATATAAAGACTGAAAAATGCCAGGTGGAGGAAGTCTCTTGTCAAAGTATCCAGGTGGACGAGTCCATCTAAATGGGAAGCAGCGCACTTGAGTGACTTTAAAATGGATTCCAAAATTAATGCTCTTGAGCGCCATAACCAGCGAGCACCCGTCCTCCATATTAATGCTCTCCTTGATCTCCCTCAGCGACTCCTCGGACCTTCTCCGCCGGGAAGTTGAGGTTCGCGGCGGGGCCACGCATGGCATAGGCCGCCTGATCTTAAGCAATCGCGGCTGCCTCCGCCGTGTCGAACGTCCCCAGCCAGACCCTCACCCCGTTCCGCTTCGAGTCCCGGATCTCCGCCACAAACTTCCCCCACGGCTACTCCTGACGCCGCGGAACGGCTTGGCCTCCGTGGGTGAGGAGGTCCCGGAGCTACTCTCGTCGCCGTTGTCCCTGGTCTGGGCGCTGCGCTGGTCCGAAGAATTCGAATTATCGGAATTTTCAGCTGCTGGCGGCGTCGCCTCAGAATCCCAAAGAGCAACATTTCCTGGGAATCATTCTCGTTAAAAGATAGGTGGGAGTTCACGAAATTGTCTGAATTGTCGTAGTAAGAATTGGGGGAATTTTCCCAGTGGCTTGGAAAGGAGGAACTCAAATCCATTTTGAAATTGTTATTGATGGAATTTTGGAAATTGTCGATTGTCGTAATAAGATTAGATTTAGGGCTCCGTTACGAGTTTGGGAAGAAACGAGTTAGCACTGCTTCCCCATTTAAATGAACTCGCCCACATGGATATTTGACCAAAGACTTCTTCCACTTGGCATTTTTTGGTATGTCTATATTTGCCATGTCATCTAATCACAGGCCATTAATGAAATGAGGACGTATTTGGGTTGGATTAGCAAATGTGGTGGGCAGAAATTGGTCAAAAATTTGGACAGGATCGATTTGGTAAAAAGGTGAAGAAAACAGATGTATTTAGCAATTCTTCCCGGCGACATGGGTAATAGGATGGGCTGGCCATAAATTCATGCAACAGAGCCCCAATATACTAAATTCATGCAACAGAGCCCCAATCGTCTTTGTCCAGTTTTGCATGCAAAGGATATCTCGATCGACAGTGTGGCCATCTTTCTCCTCCTTCCTTCAGTTGGAAAAATGGGTAATGGTAATTAAGTGTGTGTGACCTTTTTTGGACTCTATGATATTTGGACCGATCGACAGTGGTTTTCTCTACAGTGGTCGTCCGACCTCTGCTAACTCAACAGGAGCTGAGCTGAATCGCACCGTCGTCGTGGCATCTTATAGTACAACAGATGGTGTGTTGCTTGGATTGGAATTTCAGAGAGCTCACCATAATGTTCTTCTATCGGTTGATGGCTTAATGCTCCTTGAAGGCTCTCCTATCCCTATAAAGACAATTTACCAGAATGATCATATACCTTTAATTATGGCCGGCGCCTTAACCCAAAGGGGATCTTTTGGATATTGGTCACATGATTGAGAAGCTTGAGGAATTGGAAGAACTTATGGAGGTGGGTGGCCGGCTGGCTCCACCTAGGGTTGGGTTTCGTACCTGTCTACGGAAGATAATAATAGCTCACAATAGACTTCTGACAGCTGGGACGACTGAAAGGAAAAGAAGAAACATTTTTCAACTGAAGACGTACGGTTGCTGGCTGGAAATTTGGGGAGCTGCAGGAAGATGCATGGACTATATCCTGCACTTAGGATATGCATTGCCGCCCCTTAATTATCTACTCAATGCTGGGATGCTGCAGCACTTAATATGAAAATTAATAGAGGCAGTAGCTGAAATGCATGAGTATAGCTAGCTAGAGCTACGAGAGAGGAAATGAGAGCTTATATTATGGGATTAGAGCTTGGTGGGAAAGACCTCCAAAAGATTGGGTCAAGGCAATTTTGGATGATACTAGCTAGCTAGAATTACACGCACATGGCTATTGCATAGCTGGGGGTGCGATTCGAGATGCGGAAGGACGCTGGTTGCATGGAGTTAGTTAGGGTCAGAGGACACAATAATATGGAAATCGCACATGCAGGCTGAAACTTGGGGAAATCCTTACATGTATGAATGAAACTTACATGGGATATATATGGGTATCAAAAGGCTTGAGATGGAATCGGAAAGTGCTGGAAAAATCAAGATAATCTAGGATACTACTCAAGGCAGTTCTGGAACTCTTGATCACAGAAT
Organism: Hygrophila difformis; assembly: GCA_030278955.1. NCBI lineage: Eukaryota > Viridiplantae > Streptophyta > Magnoliopsida > Lamiales > Acanthaceae > Hygrophila > Hygrophila difformis. The sequence goes on from JAOANR010000010.1 coordinate 24,842,905, forward strand.
TATACAAATCAAAGATATGATGATGGCCTGGAATCATCGGGAGATTGAGTTCAACTATATTCCAAGGGATTTCACGGGAGTTATTTTGTAGCGAAGTCATAAATATATACTTATTTAGTTATTTTGTAGCAAATTTATAAGTAGTATTTACTTAATTATATAAATATATAATTGTTTATTTTTATTATTAAGTAGTACTTCTGTTTAAGTTCAAAACTTGTATAGGCCAGGTATTCTTCAAAGTAGATTCAAAAATTGTAACAAAACTTTTAAATATTTAGTTTAGCCTATGTGCCGAAAACATTAATCTATGGTGCCAAAATATTAACCTATGTGACAAAAATGTTAACCTACGTGGCCAAGTTATAACCTATGTGATAAAATATTCACTACAAGAAAAATGCTGATGTAATACCCGGAAATTTTCCAACATAAAATAAATACAATAAATAAAATAAATATAATAAATAAAGAAATAAATGTAGAGGAAATGAGAAATGGAATTTAAATTAAAAAGGAAACAAAATACCGAGAACCCGGGAAGCCGAAGACAATTTAATCGAATAAATGGTTACACGGGGACCCGACACCCATGCACTCAATAACCGGAGTCCAAATGTAAATTTAGATCCGAATAAAATTAGGATAGGAAATCGGAGCCCGAAGATACCCCGGAAATCGGAATCGGGGAACATAGAGGGATAGAAGTCCGAAAGAGAGGAGGAAAAGCGCGACGGATCGCACGACCCGCCCGGACCGGAGTCCAGGCGTGAGTGGCGCGCTGGCCGCGCGGTTGTTGGCCTTAGACCGCGCCACGACCGCGCCACACTGGCAGCAACAAACCAAGCGAGATTTTCTCGCCCGAACGCGGATTTTTCGACTTTCGGTTGAACATCTCTCGACCCAAGACCCTTGGGGTCAGATCTTGGACGCCCTAGGTCTTAGATATCTATAAATAAGACCTTCTAGGAGCTCCGAATACTTTTACGAAACCCTACAACTCTCTACACATTCGAAACCCTAAATCCGGAGTCGTTGGAGGCACGAAACCAAGGCGAACGCTGTTGGACGAAAATTCTAAGATCTCCATAGTCGTGGTAAGTCTCGATCCAATCCTTGTTCAATATACGATTCGAAAACGAATCCTAATCTTCTTCCTTTCTCTTCTACACCTCGTATTGGATCTAGATCGTAGAACCCGACGAACGGAGAGGAGAAACGGTGGACTGGAAGCCACGCCTTCGAATAGACGATCCCGGATGTTCATAAACTCTGTAAGTTAACTCTTACATGGTTTTGGGATGAATTAAAACATTCAAAACTAAAAGATTAACAAGAAACCGAAAATCTGTCAATTTATACGTTCTACCGACGCAACAGATTTGATGAATTTTTCCGAACCTTAAAACGAATTCAAACGGAGAAACTTAAAACACGAAAAACATTCCTAAGACTTAGATCTAGTTACTATAAAGTTTTGAGAATTTTTGGAGTTGATTTGATATGTGAAAACTCACCGAAACCGAACTGCTTGAATCTAGATCTCGAAATTCTGGACAGAACTTAGGAATGATTTTGATCACGTTTTTGACATAGGATCTAGACTGTTTTAGATCTTTTGCCAAACATGAAAGTCGTAGATATTTGTCGTAAGATGATCTCTGTCAAATTTCATCAAATTTGGAGTTGAATTGCTATGGTAGAATTCGAAATCTTTAAACTGTGATACATTAAACTCGGACAGGATTGTTCTTATGCGAAAATTGGTGATTTTGACCTACTTCGGTATCTCGGATTGAAAAAGTTAAAACACGAAAGTTGTAGATCTTGACGTTTCTGAGTCAGACATGAAATTTTGGAATTTTTGGAATTAAATCTGATTTTAGACGAATTTTAAAGTAAACTGTGGTTTACCGGAAACAAAATCTTGAAATCTTGTTGAAACATGGAATTAACCTTTAAGGTTTAAATGATTGGGAATTCCTTTGAAATAAAATACACATGAAATACGATGCTTGCCGAAAGGCAATTGAAATATCCTGCTTGCCGAAAGGCAATTGAAATATCTTGCTTGCCGAAAGGCAATTGAAATATCCTGCTTGCCGAAAGGCAATTGAAATATCCTGCTTGCCGAAAGGCAATTGAAATATACTGCTTGCCGAAAGGCAATTGAAATATCCTGCTTGCCGAAAGGCAATTGAAATATACTGCTTGCCGAAAGGCAATTGAAATATCTTGCTTGCCGAAAGGCAATTGAAATATACTGCTTGCCGAAAGGCAATTGAAATATAAAGCTTGCCGAATGGAAATTGAAACATAAACTTGAAACATGAGACATGATATATGAAACTAGGAGACTCGAAAATTGTTCCTTTTGGATTATGCTTTTAAATTATGTCCTATAATTATATTGCTATGCAAATTATATTTATGATCTTATGAAGTCTCTGTCGTTTGAATTGTTGTTAGCAAAATAAATTAAATTATGTGGTGTTGTGCACATGTTTTCTTTAAATATTAAATAATGGCTTTGAAACCCCATAGTTATGTATGTGTTAACTTACTCAGCACGTAGTGCTGACCAAAACCGTATTTTTCCATTGTTTCTTTCAGAGCTGAAGAATATGCATCATCATATGCATTCATGGGAATTTTGGGGAAATGCTTTATTTTTAAATGTTACGTTAGACTAGAAATTGCATGAACGGGCCTGTTTAACCCGTATTCTGGCCGTGTTGGCTATATTTAAATTCCGCTGCATTATACTTATGTAAACATTGTTTTCCGCTGCAACTGTAATGACATTATTTTTAAATTATATATGAATGGGCTGTTTGAATGTTTTAAATTCTGAAAAACCATAGCCTTGCATCTCTTTAGCAAGCTCGGAGAAACCGTGTCTTGCTAGGGAGGTGTGGCGGTGACATCCCGACCTGGGTGACCAAAAACCGGGGTGTTACAGAGTGGTATCAGAGCCCAGACTATTTTAAAGCTATTTATTTTAAAGAAAATATCTGATACCAAAGTGGTATCAGAGCCCAGAATATTTTAAAGCTATTTATTTTAAAGAAAATATCTGATACCAGAGTGGTATCAGAGCCCGGAATATTTTTAAACTATTGTTCTTATTTTTAAACTATTATTTTTAAACCATTATTATTTTTAAACTATTATTAATATTTTGACTATTATTTTAAACTTTAAAGTATTATTTCCATGGAGAAATTTTTATTTTAAAACCCATGGGAAAAAAAATATATATTGCATTAAATTATTTTTGGGGGGAAATCATCATTCGCATTTGCATATTGCATCTCCTTTGTTTAAAGAACTTAGAATCTTGGCGAATTCTAACTTAGAATCTTGACGAAGTTTAACCTAGAATCTCGGCGAATATTAACTTAGATCTTTTGCTTGCACTAGATGACTTAGACGCTTGACATCGAATTAGAAACGCTCACTAGAGACTGATCTTGCCTTAGTTCTAGATCGCGTTCATCTAAGCGCACGCCTAAGCATAACAAATCTCGGCTTTAGCCATTCCTACCCTTGTACAAATTAGAAAACTTCCTCATGTGGGGAACAATGAGAAAATCAAGTTTTATTAAAACACTCCTTATTCCAAAAATCTTGTTTGGATTTCCAAACAACAAATCCGAAAATTTGAAATTAGAAATTTACTAAACGTCTTGTTCGGGTGATCTATCTAAACCAAGATAAGCTAAACTCTACACGTTATAACAGAAAATGGCGCCTAGGAGGAAACCAAGGAAGGTGAGTCCAAACGGCACTGACGCTAACCTTTCAACACGCCCAACAACAGTGAAAGTCCTCAGAACCTAGGAGAGCAAGTGTCTCAAGCGCCCAATAATATGGAAGCACGTTTAAAAACGATAGAGGGATTCCTAGTAGCATTAGGAAATGCGGAGGTGCATAGGACACCTGCAGCAGTAACTCCGCCCGTAGCTCAAACCAACTATCTAGCGTTGGTGAATCCCTATCAACCACCACGTTATGATGGGCAGGAGGATCCCGCCAAACTAGAGGGGTGGATCCGTACATTTGATAAGCTCTTGGATGCTATCAAATGTTCTGATGAGGCAAAGACACGAGTAGCAACCTACTACTTAGGGGGCGAAGCCGATGAGTGGTGGCAAGACCTCCAGAGGAATTTAGAGGAAGCTGAAGAAGCTTATTCGTGGACTAAACTTAAGGAGGATCTAAGGGACCGCTTCTACCCCATGAGCACCAAGGCGGCCATGTACGAAGAGTTTTTATCACTGAAGCAAGAGGGACGGACGGTGCAGGAGTATTACACCCGGTTTAAGGAATTGGTACGATTTGCTACGAGGATAGTACCAACCGACTCTGACAAGGCTCAGAAATTCGAGATGGGTCTGAACCTTAGTATCCGGGAGATACTTGCAGTCGGACAATTCACGAACCTGCAGACGGTTTATGATCGTGCGGTAGCGGTTGCACGAGTCCAAGGACTGAAACGGAAACCGGTAGATGGGGCTAACCAAGGACCACAAGGAGAATACAAGGTGGATAAGGACCATTTCGATGGAAACTCGAAAGGACAACATCAAAATGACAATGGGGAGAAAAAGGGGATAGTCTTCAACCATGGGGACTATGCGTCACCATGTCCAAAGTGTAGTAAACCGCATTATGCGAGAGGATGCCCTCAGCCTGGAGCATGCTGTAACACCCCAGATTTTTTATCAACGTCCAAGGGAATAAAAATTTATTCCGATCAATGTTGAAATATTTCCGAGAAGAAGAAAATAATTTATCACAATAAATTATTGCTCGGAAATGAAACGCCGATAGATTTAAATTCAAAATGGAATAAAAGAGGGAAAGGAAGCCCGAAGACATTCCATGAGTTGAGTCAAGATAATTGGAATTAAATTCATGAAGGAAAAGAATTTTAATTCCAAGAACCCGTGAAGTCGAATTACACAGGAATAAAAAGACGACGGATTAGAAGCCGACGAAACCGAGACCGACGAACTTAAGATTTCAAACATGAAATTCATTTGAGTCAAGATAAACTTAAGATAAGGTTTTATGACCGAGAATGACCCGAAAAATCGAGCCCGAAAACGTAAGAGGATAGAAGTCCGAAAGAGAGGAGGAAAAGCACGACGGATCGCACGACACCGCCCGGACCGAAGTCCAGGCGTGTTTGGCGCGCTGTCCGCGCGGGAAATGGGGGATTCCCGCGCCAACCCCGCGTGGGACGACAGTCGCGTTTGTCGCGTTCGGTGGCGCGCACCCGGCGCGGACTTGGGCAGATTCGCGCGCCAACCCCGCGTGGGAGTCCTGACAACAGCCATTGTCGCGTTTTGGCGACTTTCTTGCCATATTCCTTGACCCCTAGGCTGGGAATCCGATCTATCACGGGAGGGAACATTATTTGGACGATATGTAATCAATCATACCTCCATTCTCAGCCATTCTAAGCAATCATTCACTCCCAAACTCTCCAAAAAACTCTCTCTAAGCCAAACACCTTCCGGCGAACTTCCGGCGAACTTTCCGGCAAGCAAATCCTACCAAGGTGGTGTGGAGATCAAGGATTTGCAGACATTGGATTGTTGGTAAGGTGTCAATCAACTTTCCTTATTGCTTTAAGATTATAATCAACCTCCTAACTTACGAATCTTTACTTACAAACACGTTCGTAGCCAAAGGAGAAGAAGAACGTGTTGCGTAGATTCGTTCGTGGCGATTTTGGACAAATCGATCAACCTTAGAACGTTCAAGGAACTCACTCTCTGTAAGTTGATAACTTACATATCAATACGGGTGGTTTGAAGATATCCGAAACATTGAATCTTAAACGAAACGTTAAAATCGAACCTAAAAACCCCAATCTACATATTTTCTGAAATCCGAACAAAACTCTTACTTCGAGCGTTCAAAACTGAAAACTCAAAACTAAGATTTTGATCCTAAGATCTTAAACTATATTGTGTAAAAATTTCAGAATTTTTCATCAAGTCTTGGTACCCCAAATCAAGTCGAACATATTCTGCGTTTTAAGATCTTTCCAGAATTTTCAGATTTCTTATCCGAACTTGATGAGCATATTTCTATCATTTCTAGTCCGAACCAATCTTCAGGATCTAAACAAAAGTTATAGATCTATGAGTCTTGAATACCTCTGTAAAATTTCAGAATTTTTCATCAAGTTTTGAAACCCCAAACCGAATCGGACATATTCTGCGTTTTAAAGAACTTTCAAAAGTTCACAGATTTCTTAACCGAACTTGATGAGCCTATTCCTATCATTTCTAGTCCGATTCAATCTTTGAGTTCTAAACAAAAGTTGCATATAATCATGTCTAGTATGTGCATATAAAATTTCAGAATTTTTGAAGCTCATTTGATATGTTAAAAAGTCAAATCTTTGAGATGTGTCAAACCTGAATCCTGACAGCTTACTATTTGAGTAGAAAACTTGATTTTTGACATACTTCCCATCGTTTTTACGAAAAACTCAAAACATGAAAGTTGTTCATTGGGATGTTTTTGAGCTACTGTGAAAATTTCAGATCAATCGCCTAAGAAATGGATTTTTAAACTGAAAAGGCGTAAACTGTGTCATCGATCGATTTTTGAAATCTTTTAAACAACGATCGAAATTGCGTGATACGATAAAGCTATATTTTTGAAAATCCCGTTATACTAAAGTTGAAACGATATCGGTTACATAAAAATTTAGGGGGTGAGTGCTCTGCAGGGTGCCCTCCTAATTGTGCAATTTGTGCCAAAACGGCTATGACTATCACGCGCGAAAAGAAAAATCAACACCACGGCAACTTATATTGTGCCTATCCTCTCGAGTGTATCCGTATGGGTTACTCGAGGCTCGACGGAGCGGTACTGGATATGGCCTATTTGGTCACAAGAGACCAACTGCCTACCCTCTCGAGTGTATCCGTATGGGTTACTCGAGGCTCGACGGAGTGGTACTGGGTATGGCGTATAGGCTGCGGCCGCCGGATCACCGGCTAGATGAGATGTTACTTATGAAATTGGCTGAGGCCGCCGGATCACCGGCTAACTGTTACTATTGATATCTGCCGTTATTATGTTGTGCCTATCCTCTCGAGTGTATCCGTATGGGTTACTCGAGGCTCGACGGAGCGGTACTGGATATGGCCTATTTGGTCACAAGAGACCAACTGCCTACCCTCTCAAGTGTATCCGTATGGGTTACTCGAGGCTCGACGGAGTGGTACTGGGTATGGCGTATAGGCTGCGGCCGCCGGATCACCGGCTAGATGAGATGTTACTTATGAAATTGGCTGAGGCCGCCGGATCACCGGCTATATATTGTTGAGATAATGGCGTAACGGGAAATATTCTAAAAGCTGAGATTTTACGAAATTGGCTGCGGCCGCCGGATTGCCGGCTAAATTTAAAAATCGTTTTGATGGTAGCGTATCGGTGAAAATTTTTAAAGCTCAAATTTTTAATTACTTTCTTACGGCATTATTCATGCTTTTAAATCATGTCTTAAATAATTGCCCATGCTTAAGTTTTAAATTATGAAATTTAAATGTGTCTTTAAAGTATGCATTATCTTCGCATTCTTTTTAAAATGTTTTTATGCATGGCAAAAAGTTTTATCTTAATTACTAAAAATCTAACCCCTTTATTGTCATGTAAGGATTAACTTACTCAGTATTTTATAATACTGATAAAACCCGTTGTTCATTTTTTTTTTTTTTCTGCTACAGAGTACGAAGCATGATCATTCATTGGGGGATCGTTTGGACACTTAATTATTTATTTTACATGACTTGCATGAACGGGTCTGTTTAACCCGTGGTTTGGCCATGTCGGCCCTATATTTCAAATTCCGCTGCATACACTTTACTTCCGCTGCGTACTTATATATATTCTCGCTACAACTCTGATGTAGTATTTTTAAACTATCTATGAATGGGCTACTTGAATATTTTAAATCCTGAAAAACCATAGCCTTACATCTCTTTAGTGAGCTCGGAGAAACCGTGTCTCGCTAGGGAGGTGTGGCGGTGGCATCCCGGCCTGGGTTATCAAATCCGGGGTGTTACAGAGTGGTATCAGAGCCCAGACTATTTTAAAGCTATTATTTTAAAGAAAATATCTGATACCAAGAATGGTATCAGAGCCCAGACTATTTTAAAGCTATTTATTTTAAAGAAAATATCTGATACCAAGAATGGTATCAGAGCCCGGATTATTTTGAAGCTATTATATTTTAAAGAGCCCGGAATATTTTTAAACTATTATTTTCAAGTATTATTATTTTTAAAGTTATCATTTCTAAACTAGTAATATATTTTAAAGATCCCAATTATTATTTTGAAGTTAAGGCCCAAATTTTAGCCCAAAATTTTTTTTAGAGGCCCAAGAAATTATCTTGGCCCAATAGCCTTGTTTTCATTTAAAGCCCAAATACATTATTTCTTTCGGCCCAATATAGCGGCCCAAACCTTTTATCCTTATTTTAACATATCCATGGAATAAATTTACTTTTAAAACCCATGGATAAATAAATATATGCATAAAATTTTTTTTCGGGGGGAATCATCACTACATGTGCATATTGCATTTCTATACCTTAGAGAACCTAGAAGCGTTATGTTGTAACCTAGATCTTTTCCTTGCGCTAGATGGCTAACCAAGACATGATGAACTTAATGATCAAAATGATGAACGCTCACTTTGATTCCCAACAAACCATACAATAAATGGAACATCGTATGGCCCAATTGGAGGCAAATCTGCACCATATGGGAAAACTTAAGAGAGGCGGACCACCACCGCATAAACCAACTCAAAGACCAAATCCAAAACCTCACTACATAAAATCTATTTCTAAAGGAACTTGTGGATGCTCATGGGGAGGTTGAACGTGATCAACCAGGCTGACATACCCGAACATGGTGACGTGATGACAGGTACTTTCCATGTCCTAAGTACTCCACTTAGAGTCTTATTTGATTCCGGAGCCAGTTGTTCGATTTTATCTTCGAAAGTCGTAACTGAACTAGATCTACCTAAGTGCGAAACGATTAGCTTAAGCATCCAACTGCCCTCTGGAGAAGTAATAACCTGCTCTAAACGCTACAATGGAATACCCATAGTGATAAAGAACGTAGAGTTTTTCGCAAACTTGGTAGAGTTCAACGTCAGAGACTTTGACGTCATACTAGGAATGGATTGGCTAACCCGGTATAAGGCCGTGATCGAGTGTCAAAAGCAAAAGATCACGTTGTCAAAAAGTAGGGGAAAAAGAGTCATCTTCTACTCTCAACCCCCTAAGAAATCTAACAAGATAGTCAACGTCTTAAAGTTAGGCAGCCTAATGCGTAAGGGCCACACGCTATACGCATGCTACGTTCACAACCTCGAGTCTGAAGGAGTAAAGATAGACAACATTCCGGTGGTGAGGGAGTACCCGGATGTGTTTCCAGATGACGTTCCTGGCATGCCCCCTGAGAGGGATCTCGAGTTCACCATAGATCTCATCCCGGGAACGGAACCGGTGTCAAAGGCTCCTTACCGCATGGCACCGCCGGAGATGAAGGAACTAAAGGAACAGCTCGAGGAATTGCTGGAAAAAGGATATATTCGACCGAGTACGTCTCCATGGGGAGCACCGGTCTTGTTCGTCAAAAAGAAGGATGGGAGTCTGAGACTGTGTATCGACTATAGAGGACTTAATCAAGTCACTATCAAGAACAAGTACCCGTTGCCCAGAATCGAGGATCTATTTGACCAGCTGAAGGGAGCTACTGTGTTCTCCAAGATCGACCTACGTTCGGGATATCATCAGATGCGAATTGCTGAGAAGGACATCCCGAAGACAGCGTTCAGGACTCGCTATGGGCACTACGAATTCACAGTACTGTCATTCGGATTAACGAACGCCCCGGCAATGTTCATGAACCTCATGAACAACATGTTCCGAGGGCTATTAGATGAATGCGTTGTGGTATTCATAGACGACATCTTGGTCTACTCAAGGGACGAGAAGGAACATTCCGAGCACTTGCATAAAGTGCTGAGAATCCTCCGAGAAAATCAGCTATATGGGAAGTTGTCCAAATGCGACTTCTGGCTGAGGGAAGTAACATTCCTTGGGCATATCGTATCCGCCAGCGGAGTGGCGGTGGACCCAGCAAAGATCTCGGCTGTAACCGAGTGGGTACCACCGAAGAGCCCAACGGAGATAAGAAGTTTTCTCGGACTGGCGGGCTACTACAGGCGATTTGTACCAGACTTCTCCAAAATCGCCCGCCCATTGACGCAACTGCTGAAGAAGGGGGTGAAGTATGACTGGACGGGCGAGTGCGAAGCCGCGTTCCAGGAACTGAAGAAACGACTTACCACGGCGCCGGTGTTGGCGCTACCATCAGAGAATGGGGACTTCGAGGTGTATAGCGACGCCTCGAGAGAAGGACTGGGATGCGTACTGATGCAGGATCGAAAGGTCATAGCGTACGCATCACGACAACTGAAACCGCACGAGCAAAACTACCCGACGCACGACCTGGAACTGGCCGCGGTCGTGTTTGCCCTGAAAATCTGGAGACACTATCTCTATGGGCGGAAGTGTCGAATGTTCACCGACCATAAGAGCCTCAAGTATATATTCACGCAAAGAGAACTGAACTTGAGGCAGAGGAGATGGTTGGAACTGATCAAAGATTACGACCTAGAAGTTGCGTATCACGAGGGCAAGGCCAACGTCGTGGCCGACGCCTTGAGTCGAAAGACACAACACGTCGCGAACTCACTGGTGATACCGGCCGAGTTATACAGAGATTTGGCGAAATTAAGCCTGGAACTGGTGCATCCCGGTACGGTAACCGAGGTCGTCAACGCAATGGTAGTAAGCCCTACCGTATACGAAGAGATACGACTCGCCCAGTCAGGTGACGAACAGATGAAGGAAGTAAGGAGAAGCATTGCCGAAGGAAAGGCAGTAGATTTCCAGATTCATGAGGACGGGAGCATCCGCTTCAAGGGAAGATGGTGTATACCGCGGGAATCCATAGATCTAAAGAAGAAGGTGATGGAGGAAGGACATAGCACCCCCTACTCGGTCCACCCCGGAGGAGATAAGCTATACAAGGACTTGAAGAAAAATTATTGGTGGCCGAACATGAAAAGAGAGGTGGCCGAATTCGTGGCAAGGTGCCTTACCTGCCAGAAGATCAAGGCAGTACGGCAAAAGCCCTTAGGATTAATGCAACCATTAGAGATCCCAAGCTGGAAGTGGGATAGTATCTCTATGGATTTCGTTTCAGGGTTACCACGTTCGCCAAAAGGAATGAATAAGATCTGGGTGATCGTGGATAGGCTAACGAAGGCCGCCATCTTCATCCCGATGAAGGACACTTGGACAATGGACCAACTAGCAAGAGCGTACGTAGACAATGTGGTGCGCCGGCACGGGGTGCCGCATGATATCATCTCGGACAGGGATAGCAGATTCGTCTCCCAGTTTTGGACCAAGCTGCAAGCAGCTCTGGGGACACAGATAAAGATGAGTACGGCGTTCCACCCTATGACGGATGGACAGACGGAGCGAACTATACAGACACTGGAGGACATGTTGAGGGCTTGTGTGTTGGAATTCAAGGGAAGTTGGGAGCACCATTTACCATTGATCGAGTTCTCCTATAACAACAGTTACCATGCGAGCATCGGCATGGCGCCCTTCGAGGCACTATATGGACGAAGATGCCGGAGCCCATTGAGTTGGGAAGAGAACGATCGAGTAATGACAGTAGGACCACAACTGGTGGAGGACATGGCTCAGCAAGTTAAGGTTATCCAGGGGAAGATAAGAGCCGCTCAGGACCGGCAAAAGAGTTATGCGAACGTGAGACGGCAGGACTTGGAATTTCAAGTCGGTGACAAGGTCATGCTAAAGGTCTCACCGATAAGAGGCGTAATGCGCTTTGGCAAGCGAGGGAAACTGAGCCCACGATACATAGGGCCGTATGAGATCCTCGAGAGAGTGGGGAATCTAGCGTACCGGCTAGCACTGCCGCCTCAACTAGCACGCGTCCACGACGTGTTTCACGTCTCCCAACTAAGGAAGTATGTGCCCGACGCATCGCATGTACTCCAACCGGACGTAATCGAACTGGATGATGACTTAACCTATGAAGAAACCCCGGTGAAAATACTCGACCACAAGGAGAGGGTGACAAGGAATAAAACTGTAAGGATGGTCAAGGTCTTGTGGTCCAACCACGAAATGGAGACGGCAACCTGGGAATTGGAAGCCAACATGCGGCAACGTTACCCTACCCTCTTCCAAAACGACCAGACCACAGTTATGGAGACATAACTGTATTCTTAAGGGGGGGAGGGTGTAACACCCAAGGGAAACCAAATTCAAATTGTTTTGAACTACGTAATGACTTGATCCCTTCACAGGGTACGTAGGCAACTTGGAAATTTCAATTCTGGGTTCAGTCAAACGATAATCAAACGATAATCAAACGATAATCAAACGATAATCAAACGATAATCAAACAAAAATCAAACAAAAATCAAACAAAAATCAAACAATAATCAAACGATAATCAAACAATAATCAAACAATAATCAAACAACAAACGACGATCAACAATCGAACAATAATTCAATAACACAACATCGCAAATAGTAAACAAAAAGGACCATAACTCTTCGCGCAAGAAAAGCCAAAGCACAACTTCGAGGACGAAGTTGATTCTTAAGGGGGGGAGAGTGTAACACCCCAGATTTTTTATCAACGTCCAAGGGAATAAAAATTTATTCCGATCAATGTTGAAATATTTCCGAGAAGAAGAAAATAATTTATCACAATAAATTATTGCTCGGAAATGAAACGCCGATAGATTTAAATTCAAAATGGAATAAAAGAGGGAAAGGAAGCCCGAAGACATTCCATGAGTTGAGTCAAGATAATTGGAATTAAATTCATGAAGGAAAAGAATTTTAATTCCAAGAACCCGTGAAGTCGAATTACACAGGAATAAAAAGACGACGGATTAGAAGCCGACGAAACCGAGACCGACGAACTTAAGATTTCAAACATGAAATTCATTTGAGTCAAGATAAACTTAAGATAAGGTTTTATGACCGAGAATGACCCGAAAAATCGAGCCCGAAAACGTAAGAGGATAGAAGTCCGAAAGAGAGGAGGAAAAGCACGACGGATCGCACGACACCGCCCGGACCGAAGTCCAGGCGTGTTTGGCGCGCTGTCCGCGCGGGAAATGGGGGATTCCCGCGCCAACCCCGCGTGGGACGACAGTCGCGTTTGTCGCGTTCGGTGGCGCGCACCCGGCGCGGACTTGGGCAGATTCGCGCGCCAACCCCGCGTGGGAGTCCTGACAACAGCCATTGTCGCGTTTTGGCGACTTTCTTGCCATATTCCTTGACCCCTAGGCTGGGAATCCGATCTATCACGGGAGGGAACATTATTTGGACGATATGTAATCAATCATACCTCCATTCTCAGCCATTCTAAGCAATCATTCACTCCCAAACTCTCCAAAAAACTCTCTCTAAGCCAAACACCTTCCGGCGAACTTCCGGCGAACTTTCCGGCAAGCAAATCCTACCAAGGTGGTGTGGAGATCAAGGATTTGCAGACATTGGATTGTTGGTAAGGTGTCAATCAACTTTCCTTATTGCTTTAAGATTATAATCAACCTCCTAACTTACGAATCTTTACTTACAAACACGTTCGTAGCCAAAGGAGAAGAAGAACGTGTTGCGTAGATTCGTTCGTGGCGATTTTGGACAAATCGATCAACCTTAGAACGTTCAAGGAACTCACTCTCTGTAAGTTGATAACTTACATATCAATACGGGTGGTTTGAAGATATCCGAAACATTGAATCTTAAACGAAACGTTAAAATCGAACCTAAAAACCCCAATCTACATATTTTCTGAAATCCGAACAAAACTCTTACTTCGAGCGTTCAAAACTGAAAACTCAAAACTAAGATTTTGATCCTAAGATCTTAAACTATATTGTGTAAAAATTTCAGAATTTTTCATCAAGTCTTGGTACCCCAAATCAAGTCGAACATATTCTGCGTTTTAAGATCTTTCCAGAATTTTCAGATTTCTTATCCGAACTTGATGAGCATATTTCTATCATTTCTAGTCCGAACCAATCTTCAGGATCTAAACAAAAGTTATAGATCTATGAGTCTTGAATACCTCTGTAAAATTTCAGAATTTTTCATCAAGTTTTGAAACCCCAAACCGAATCGGACATATTCTGCGTTTTAAAGAACTTTCAAAAGTTCACAGATTTCTTAACCGAACTTGATGAGCCTATTCCTATCATTTCTAGTCCGATTCAATCTTTGAGTTCTAAACAAAAGTTGCATATAATCATGTCTAGTATGTGCATATAAAATTTCAGAATTTTTGAAGCTCATTTGATATGTTAAAAAGTCAAATCTTTGAGATGTGTCAAACCTGAATCCTGACAGCTTACTATTTGAGTAGAAAACTTGATTTTTGACATACTTCCCATCGTTTTTACGAAAAACTCAAAACATGAAAGTTGTTCATTGGGATGTTTTTGAGCTACTGTGAAAATTTCAGATCAATCGCCTAAGAAATGGATTTTTAAACTGAAAAGGCGTAAACTGTGTCATCGATCGATTTTTGAAATCTTTTAAACAACGATCGAAATTGCGTGATACGATAAAGCTATATTTTTGAAAATCCCGTTATACTAAAGTTGAAACGATATCGGTTACATAAAAATTTAGGGGGTGAGTGCTCTGCAGGGTGCCCTCCTAATTGTGCAATTTGTGCCAAAACGGCTATGACTATCACGCGCGAAAAGAAAAATCAACACCACGGCAACTTATATTGTGCCTATCCTCTCGAGTGTATCCGTATGGGTTACTCGAGGCTCGACGGAGCGGTACTGGATATGGCCTATTTGGTCACAAGAGACCAACTGCCTACCCTCTCGAGTGTATCCGTATGGGTTACTCGAGGCTCGACGGAGTGGTACTGGGTATGGCGTATAGGCTGCGGCCGCCGGATCACCGGCTAGATGAGATGTTACTTATGAAATTGGCTGAGGCCGCCGGATCACCGGCTAACTGTTACTATTGATATCTGCCGTTATTATGTTGTGCCTATCCTCTCGAGTGTATCCGTATGGGTTACTCGAGGCTCGACGGAGCGGTACTGGATATGGCCTATTTGGTCACAAGAGACCAACTGCCTACCCTCTCAAGTGTATCCGTATGGGTTACTCGAGGCTCGACGGAGTGGTACTGGGTATGGCGTATAGGCTGCGGCCGCCGGATCACCGGCTAGATGAGATGTTACTTATGAAATTGGCTGAGGCCGCCGGATCACCGGCTATATATTGTTGAGATAATGGCGTAACGGGAAATATTCTAAAAGCTGAGATTTTACGAAATTGGCTGCGGCCGCCGGATTGCCGGCTAAATTTAAAAATCGTTTTGATGGTAGCGTATCGGTGAAAATTTTTAAAGCTCAAATTTTTAATTACTTTCTTACGGCATTATTCATGCTTTTAAATCATGTCTTAAATAATTGCCCATGCTTAAGTTTTAAATTATGAAATTTAAATGTGTCTTTAAAGTATGCATTATCTTCGCATTCTTTTTAAAATGTTTTTATGCATGGCAAAAAGTTTTATCTTAATTACTAAAAATCTAACCCCTTTATTGTCATGTAAGGATTAACTTACTCAGTATTTTATAATACTGATAAAACCCGTTGTTCATTTTTTTTTTTTTCTGCTACAGAGTACGAAGCATGATCATTCATTGGGGGATCGTTTGGACACTTAATTATTTATTTTACATGACTTGCATGAACGGGTCTGTTTAACCCGTGGTTTGGCCATGTCGGCCCTATATTTCAAATTCCGCTGCATACACTTTACTTCCGCTGCGTACTTATATATATTCTCGCTACAACTCTGATGTAGTATTTTTAAACTATCTATGAATGGGCTACTTGAATATTTTAAATCCTGAAAAACCATAGCCTTACATCTCTTTAGTGAGCTCGGAGAAACCGTGTCTCGCTAGGGAGGTGTGGCGGTGGCATCCCGGCCTGGGTTATCAAATCCGGGGTGTTACACATGCCTTCGATGTGGTCGACATGGTCATCAGCTGCGTGATTGCCGGACACGGAAAGAGAATATCGACAAGAGAGAGGATGTGACTACTCGACTTAAGCAACCACGAAACCCAGACGGTCAAGGTGGCAACAACCAACGGCACCAGTACCATCAGAATAAAGACCAAAACCCGAAACCTCTCGAGAGTACTGAATAGGCAGTTATGGGGACATAACTGGAGTCCTAAGGGGGAGAGGATGTGATACCCCGTAATAAAGTAGTTGCATTATTTTAGTTGGCTCGACAATATGTATCCCAAATAAAATTTTGAACTACGTTATGGCTTCATCCCTTCACAGGGTACGTAGGCAGCTTAGAAGTTTTAATTCTAAGTTCAGTCGCAAAATAATAAAACAACAAAAAGACTTTGGCACGAGAAGAGCCGAAACACAACTTCGAGGACGAAGTTGATTCCTAAGGAGGGTAGACTGTAATACCCGGAAATTTTCCAACATAAAATAAATACAATAAATAAAATAAATATAATAAATAAAGAAATAAATGTAGAGGAAATGAGAAATGGAATTTAAATTAAAAAGGAAACAAAATTCCGAGAACCCGGGAAGCCGAAGACAATTTAATCGAATAAATGGTTACACGGGGACCCGACACCCATGCACTCAATAACCGGAGTCCAAATGTAAATTTAGATCCGAATAAAATTAGGATAGGAAATCGGAGCCCGAAGATACCCCGGAAATCGGAATCGGGGAACATAGAGGGATAGAAGTCCGAAAGAGAGGAGGAAAAGCGCGACGGATCGCACGACCCGCCCGGACCGGAGTCCAGGCGTGAGTGGCGCACTGGTCGCGCGGTTGTTGGCCTTAGACCAGGCCACGACCGCGCCACACTGGCAGCAACAAACCAAGCGAGATTTTCTCGCCCGAACGCGGATTTTTCGACTTTCGGTTGAACATCTCTCGACCCAAGACCCTTGGGGTCAGATTTTGGATGCCCTAGGTCTTAGATATCTATAAATAAGACCTTCTAGGAGCTCCGAATACTTTTACAAAACCCTACAACTCTCTACACATTCGAAACCCTAAATCCGGAGTCGTTGGAGGCACGAAACCAAGGCGAACGCTGTTGGACGAAAATTCTAAGATCTCCATAGTCGTGGTAAGTCTCGATCCAATCCTTGTTCAATATACGATTCGAAAACGAATCCTAATCTTCTTCCTTTCTCTTCTACACCTCGTATTGGATCTAGATCGTAGAACCCGACGAACGGAGAGGAGAAACGGTGGACTGGAAGCCACGCCTTCGAATAGACGATCTCGGACGTTCATAAACTCTGTAAGTTAACTCTTACATGGTTTTGGGATGAATTAAAACATTCAAAACTAAAAGATTAACAAGAAACTGAAAATCTGTCAATTTATACGTTCTACCGACGCAACAGATTTGATGAATTTTTCCGAACCTTAAAACGAATTCAAACGGAGAAACTTAAAACACAAAAAACATTCCTAAGACTTAGATCTAGTTACTGTAAATTTTTGAGAATTTTTGGAGTTGATTTGCTATGTGAAAACCCACCGAAACCGAACTGCTTGAATCTAGATCTCGAAATTCTGGACAGAACTTAGGAATGATTTTGATCACGTTTTTGACATAGGATCTAGACTGTTTTAGATCTTTCGCCAAACATGAAAGTCGTAGATATTTGTCTTAAGATGATCTCTGTCAAATTTCATCAAATTTGGAGTTGAATTGCTATGGTAGAATTCGAAATCTTTAAACTGTGATACATTAAACTCGGACAGGATTGTTCTTATGCGAAAATTGGTGATTTTGACCTACTTAGGTATCTCGGATTGAAAAAGTTAAAACACGAAAGTTGTAGATCTTGATGTTTCTGAGTCAGACATGAAATTTTGGAATTTTTGGAATTAAATCTGATTTTAGACGAATTTTAGAGTAAACTGTGGTTTACCGGAAACAAAATCTTGAAATCTTGTTGAAACATGGAATTAACCTTTAAGGTTTAAATGATTGGGAATTCCTTTGAAATAAAATACACATGAAATATGATGCTTGCCGAAAGGCAATTGAAATATCCTGCTTGCCGAAAGGCAATTGAAATATCTTGCTTGCCGAAAGGCAATTGACATATCCTGCTTGCCGAAAGGCAATTGAAATATCCTGCTTGCCGAAAGGCAATTGAAATATACTGCTTGCCGAAAGGCAATTGAAATATACTGCTTGCCGAAAGGCAATTGAAATATCTTGCTTGCCGAAAGGCAATTGAAATATACTGCTTGCCGAAAGGCAATTGGAATATAAAGCTTGCCGAATGGAAATTGAAACATAAACTTGAAACATGAGACATGAGATATGAAACTAGGAGACTCGAAAATTGTTCCTTTTGGATTATGCTTTTAAATTATGTCCTATAATTATATTGCTATGCAAATTATATTTATGATCTTATGAAGTCTCTGTCGTTTGAATTGTTGTTAGCAAAATAAATTAAATTATGTGGTGTTGTGCACATGTTTTCTTTAAATATTAAATAATGGCTTTGAAACCCCATAGTTATGTATGTGTTAACTTACTCAGCACGTAGTGCTGACCAAAACCGTATTTTTCCCTTGTTTCTTTCAGAGCTGAAGAATATGCATCATCATATGCATTCATGGGAATTTTGGGGAAATGCTTTATTTTTAAATGTTACGTTAGACTAGAAATTGCATGAACGGGCCTGTTTAACCCGTATTCTGGCCGTGTTGGCTATATTTAAATTCCGCTGCATTATACTTATGTAAACATTGTTTTCCGCTGCAACTGTAATGACATTATTTTTAAATTATATATGAATGGGCTGTTTGAATGTTTTAAATTCTGAAAAACCATAGCCTTGCATCTCTTTAGCAAGCTCGGAGAAACCGTGTCTTGCTAGGGAGGTGTGGCGGTGACATCCCGACCTGGGTGACCAAAAACCGGGGTGTTACAGCTGATTACCGACCGCACGTGCGGCCGGTAAACAAGGGATGCGGGTCGTCCCAGAGGTTACCGACCGCACCGCCGACCGGAGGCGTCGGTCGGTAACCTCTTGGTCCAAGATCGGATGCCGACCAAAAATCATGCGGTCGGCGAATTTGCCGACCGATCACCGACGGTGCGGTCGGCAAAATCACCGACCGCGTTATCGACCGGCTCAGCGGTCGATACCCAATGGTTTAGGACCTTCTGGACCCGATGGTTACCGACCGCATGCGGTCGGCCCTGCGGTCGGGAAATTACCGACCGACATGCGGTCGGCGGTGCGGTCGGTACCCTACTAAACGTTGCACCAGAAATGGTGGTTTTCATAGCCACCCCTGTTGCAACCCAAATGAACAACAAGCAAAATCCCAAAATTACAATCACAATTCCAAAATCCTCCAATAATAATATCGTACAATTACATGATTCGTCTACAATCACAATTCCACAAGTTAAACAATCCCAAAATGCAAACCAACTCCAAATGTAAATATCAAATCACAATTCCAAACTTTCAAGTCCAAAGTCACAAATCCAAACCTTCAAGTCCTAACTCAGAAATCCACATTTCGTTCAAACTTATGCATAAAACATTCAAGTCCAAATGATACTAAACCAAGATGGCCAAACACAGTCAATGAACACCAAGCCCATCTCCTCCCCGGCCGTCTCCAAAGTCATCATCACCGTCACCATCGCCTGGGGACCGAGGACCCCTAGATCCGAGCAACCTCTGCAGCTGCTCAGCCATGCTCTCCTGCCTCTGAGACATCTACTGAAGAGTCTGCTGGAATTGAGCGAACTGCTCCTATAACTGCTGCTGTGTGACGTACTCCGAAGTGGATGGTGGAGGAGTGGAAATGGGATCGCCACCGGGCCTAAGTGATCGGGCCACCAATCCCATGCCGTACACGGTATTGCGCCTATCGTGCCCACCGGCGACGTCATAGAAAACAGGATTTGGATCGAAATCAGGCCCAATCGTGGGGTTCTGGCTCAGTGATTGGGCCACTGCTCTGAACTCATCCTGTATTTAAAGTGAAAATTTATGTTATAGACAAATTATACTAACCAAATTTTGAATTAGTACATATATAACTAAATTTGATATTTTACTTACGATACTTACATGCAACCGCCTGACCTATCTCGTACCCACTGGTCCTTCTCATGCCTTCTCGTGTGGGTGTGCTCGTGAAGCTCATGCAAATGGACAGGCCTGTTCTGGTCCTGGGACTGCATTGTTTCGAAGATTAGAAGTCGTACCATGTGTGAGTAACATTTCACTTATTGAAGTAATTTAATTAAATATGTACATCATACCAATTTATCTTTTGTGGCTCGAAAAGTCTTCGAACCTGCTGTGTGTGTAGGGAGTGCCGGTGCATCCTCCTGTCCCCGGCGTCTGTTCAGCTTCCCTCTCTTGGATTTCTCCTTGAACGCAACTGAATCCCAAATACGCCTCCAGTTCTCGGCCACTAGTTGGTCCGATGGATATGGCCTCTTCTTACTTCTTATATCGAGAGTATAATTCTTGTACCTGATAACATATTAAGTAAAATTAATTGATAAGTGAACAACAAGCAAAAACTTTTATTTAACACTTTGAATGTACCTGGCAATGTTTTTTCTCTCCCACTCCTTCCTGACTGCTCCTGTGAGCTCAGGTGCCCAGTGCGCTGCTTTCTGCATTTTAAGATTGATCAATATATGTACAAATGCAAATAATTACATGATTATCTTTTAAACTACGGATTACCTGAAACTCCCCCAATAGAACTCTTTGGTCTCACGGGAGACCTTTCCCCAGCTAATACCATTCATGTCAGACCGCATGGGGTAAATGTCGGTGATCTTCCTCACCAATGCATTAGTGAACTCGATGCTTGAAGACATAAACCAAAACCACAACTTTTAAATACGCAATAAATTTAAGTACGTAGTATATATATAATTGAAATGCAAAATGACTTTAAAACATAAATTACTTACAGTCCATCGTCCCCCGGCTCGACCAAAAGCCTATCAGGCCGTATCTGTGGCGCGGGAGGAGCCTCCTGTGTAGATCCGACCGATCCTAAACAGCAATTAAAAGGATTTTGTTATAAAACATTCAACATCACATCAAATGATATATATTATACCTGGAGTGCGCGTAGGTGGTATACCTGGAGTGCGCGTAGGTGGTGTCTCTGGCACGGCATCAGGTCCCTCGGGTGCACCTCCCGCCTGTGGCTGTGAGCTAGAAGTCTCAACTGTAATTCAATAAATCAGAACGTGAATTTATCATGAATATAAATTAACATTTAAATGCACATGAGTTGTCTAATCTGTATTTATATCGAAATACCTGCTTGTGAGTGCTGGAAATCCTCCTGGGCTGCCCGGATAGCAGACAACAGCTGTGACCTACTGATCAACCGACGCCTGGACCCTGATCCGCCTGGCGTGCTCGACGAGGAACCACCCCCTCGGTCGGTCATCTATAAAGTTCAGAAATTAATTAGAACACAATTTGCAAATATAAGGAATTACAACAACAAAGAATTTATTATAATTAAGTTTATCACATTTCAAACTTGGTAATCATCATCCGAAGTCTCCTGTGAAGGATCATCCGGATCAGTCTCATCCGAACAGGAATCAGTGTCTATCGAAGATTCTGAATCATTGTTCTCATCCTGAGGAAGGTCAACATATTGAACCACGTTGTCCGTTAGTGGCTCTCACCTAGCAGTGATAGTTGTAGTTTCGATGCTAAGTTGTTCGGGAACATCAACTTGGAATTCATCCGCTTCTCCCCCTTGCATAACGGTTATTACACCTCTAGGTTTGACCTTACACACGGCCAACCACTCATTCCGACTGGCTACTGGTCTGATGGTCGGGAACCCAACGTAGCACACTTGTTCGGCTTGATTAGCAAATATGAATGGTTCATATATGTTCAAAGACTTTGAACGGTTTATTTCAACAAGCTTGTAGTTCGAATGAGTGCGCGTCCCAATGCCTTCACGAGGGTCAAACCATCGACATTTGAAAAAGGCAGTTTGTTTGATAGGCAATGCAGGGTACTCTATGACTATAATCTCTTCGATTATGCCATAGTAGTCTTCGTGAGATAGCGATGCGATACAAACACCACAATTGTATGTTGATCTTTGCCTACCATGAGATTCTATGTGAAATTTCATCCCATTTATAAAATACATAGGATAGATGTACCAATGGGAAGTGGGCCCTGAGCTATGTGAGAAATGCATTGATCATCGGGTGTATTTTCCTTCAAATGTGCCTCCAACCACCTAGGAAACTCTGTTGACTGCGCTCGCCAAATCTCCGGGCCACTTAATTCTGGACGCTCTTCGAGCAGTTTTTCTGTGAATTCCCTGTTATTAACACAAGCTATTGATTATTTTGAAACATACTTGAGAGCATTGAAATACAAGATATATTATTAGAAGGACTTACTCGAGATACGGTTCAATCTCTTTACAATTCAAAAGGAGGTAAACGTGAATGGCGTTCAACTCTTCTTAGATTTCCCTTAGGCATGTCCAGGGAATTTGAAAACACTAGGAAGGTTTTCGTCGTATGGAATTATGCCGCCATCATCATTCCTTGGCACATTCCTCCCGCGGGTGAAAACATGCTTCTCAAAGTAATGAGAGCAGAAGATCGAGGCCTCCCGTACCATGTATGCATTACATATGCTACCTTCAACATGTGCCTTGTTGCGTACGGTTCTCTTCAATCGATTCAGGTATCTAAGATATATAATAAAATGCACAATTTTTAATAAGGTAAAGAGACAAAAACGAAGGGAAATGAAATGTAAGGAATTAACATTATTTAAATTTAACCTTTCATACGGGTACATCCATCTGAACTGAACGGGGCCGGCAAGCCTTGCTTCGTGTGGCAAATGGACGGGAAGATGCTCCATACAGTCGAAGAAGGCAGGTGGGAAGATTGTTTCCAACTTACATAGAACGACTGGAATGTCATTGGCCAATTTGTCTAAGTCCTCAACTTTAATTGTTTTCACTGTCAAGGGCCTAAACACATTGCTCAGCTCTGTTATTGGTTCCCACACGCTCTTGGGAAGCAGCTCCCTCCATCCAATCGGTAGGAGACGCTGTAAGAAGATATGACAGTCATGACTTTTCATGCCAAACATTCTATGCTTATTCATGTCTATGCATCTGCCCAGGTTGGATACACATCCATCGGGAAATTTTAACCCTGCTACCCATTTCAAGAATACATCCCGCCTATCCTTCATCGTATACACCGCCTTCAGATATTTACCATTACGCCTGTCCCGATGCAGTTCTGGCCTATTACATAAGGTCACGATGTCCTCACGTGCTTTCGCATTATCCTTTGTCTTCCCTTGAACGTCCATGACTGTGTTGAATATGTTTTCAAACATATTCTTCTCAATGTGCATGACATCCATATTGTGACGTACCAAATTTGTTTTCCAATACGGGAGATCCCAAAATATACTCCTTTTCTTCCATCCACATGTCTTACTGATTGCTGCATTCTCCACATCTCCTCCTAATTTAGTCACACGACGGAGACCACGCCTATCTATGTCTTCCAACACTTCTTCACCATTCTTATACATTGGTGGCAATCCATGTTCCTCCCTATCCTTCGTGAATCTCGACTTATCAACTCTAAAAGGATGATCCGAAGGTAGGAACCTCCTGTGAGCATCAAACCACGATTGTTTGCCACCCTCTTTAAGCCTTATCGATTCTTTTTCTTCCATACAAACTGGGCAGGCTGTTTTCCCATAGGTGCTCCAACCAGACAACATACTATAGGCCGAAAAATCTCCAATTGTCCACATCAAAGCGGCCCTCAACTAAAAGTTTTGTTTGGCATACTTGTTGTATGTTGTGACACTAACATCCCACAACTCCAATAGCTCTGCTATTAAGGGCTGTAGGTAGACATCAATCCCCTGTTTCGGACTTGATCTCCCGGGAATAATGCATGTCAGAAACATGTATTCATCTTTCATACATATACCGGGTGGGAGATTGTAAGGGGGTTAAAATTACTGGCCAACACGAGTATTGGGACCCCGATTGACCAAATGGTTGGAAACCATCCGTGCATAAGCCCAATCGAACGTTACGTCCCTCTGCTGCAAATTCTAGATGAATTGTATCAAAATGCTTCCATGCCATAGAGTTGCAAGGATGACACATCTCCCCAGTCCTCTCATGCTCATGCCCAACATGCCAGGACATATGCTCCGCTGTCGCCTCCGATGCATACAACCTTCTTAATCGATTCTTAAGTGGGAAATAGAACATGTATTTCCGTCCAATCCGTGAATTAGAGTTTGTTTCCCTATACCGAAGCTCGTCACAGAACTTTCACTTGTCTAATGATGCATCTTCACGCCAAAATAACATGCAGCCCTTAACACAACAATCAATTTTCTCAACAGGTAGCCCTAATCCCTCAAGTAATTTTTTCGCCTCGTAAAAGTTCTTAACCATAGCATTGTCCTCGGTAGTGTACCTATGATGAGCTGGCACAATGTATCGAAGCACCTCTCCGAAAGGTTGTGCTCGGCTTTAATGTTTACTAACCTAGCAATTGTTGACAGCAAGGTCATTTTCTTGCATCTAGGCCATAGATCCTTGTCTGCCGCCGCCAACATACGGTAGAACAAGCTCTCTTGTGGGTTAGGTTCTTCAGGTGGCCTAGGTTCGTCACCCTGATCCGGTGGTGTTGTACCGGGAATACCAATTCCCATTCCATCGCACACCATTTGTATGTAATTATTTTCCTGTGCAGACATTGAAGAGCTGCCCGCATCGGTATCGTAGTACCGTGTAAATTGGTGTGGCTCTCCGTGACAGGTCCACCTTTCGTAGTGTGGACAAATCCATTGTAGTGTAGATGATACTTGATGTCAGCATCGGGTGGGTAACATTTATTCCTACACTGCCTACACGGACACCTAAGTTTTCCCTGGGACCTATCGACATTTGAGTTTCCATGAGACATACGTATGAACGATTCAACTCCAGCTTTAAATTCGGATGTAAGTACTCCAACTTCCCGACGGGAGCGGTACATCCAACTACGGTCCATCACCAACAAATATGGCAATAGGCCACTAAAGGGAAATAATATTCAGTATTTTTTTGTGTTTAGTTGGTGTACGTGTAGTTATTTAATACTTATTGGTTTGTTCACTTACCGGTAATGCACATTCAATTATAATTGAGTAGCAGAGATTCGCATCTTTTAAAATTTATATTAACTCCTAAGATTTAATCTTTTCAATATCACAAAGAAACCATATTTCAGTGTTCTACCTATACTTATATTTTTTTGGGTCACATACCTATACTTATATTTTAAAAAATACAAACAATAAAATTTATCAGTTCCCAATTCTACAAGTGCACTAATCCAACCATGAACGGTTCACCGTATCCACATCACTTGTAAAAATTTAAACTAACAATCTACAAGATTTAAATTGTTATTTGAAATGGTAAACTAATTTTTCGCTTGCATTCTTCCTCCAAAACCAACGATAACAAAAAATAACAAATACTTGAAAAGGCCATAACTTTCGCATACGAACTCCATTTTGAGCATATCATATAAGAAAATTCATCTATTCGACGAGAGCAATCAAATAATGTGACTAGAATTTGAAGATTCCAAATATTTAGTTCGCTCGGGCACAAAACAGATTGCTGCCGGGATGTTTGACATCTCAAACATTTTTATTTTTTTGGGGATTTTGATGACAACATCTCAAAAAATGTACCAAATGATTCGAGGATCGTTCGAACGTTACTACTAAGTCAATTTTAGTTGTTTAGAGCATTAGGATAACAATTACATACCGATCGGTCGAATTAAGCAAACAAAAAAAAACACAACAATCACGTTTGGATTTGGCAAGAAAAAACAAGAAACAAATTGAATATTAAAACCCAAATGACATTGAATCGAATGTGCAAGTATTCCAATCGAGTACCAAAATTGAATCCAACGTACCTCGGCTCGAAAGGGGCTACAGGGGCTGTCGGGCAGTGGCTCACGACAATCGATTGGGGGGCGGTGGTGGCGGACTGTGGTGGCAGGGGCTGGACCAAGGGTGGCGCCGGTGGCTGGATTAGGGACAGGGGCGGCGGCAGCAGCGTGCGGAGGCGGAGGCAGGGCAGGGGCGGTGGCGGCACTCCACGGCGGTGGCGGCAGGTTCTACAACAGTGGCGGGGGGCGGGGGCGGGGGCTGGAGCAGGGACGGGGGCGGCAGCCGAGGCGTGCGGAGGCGGAGGCAGGGGACGGCGGCAGCGTAGGCGGAGGCAGCACTCGAGACCGGAGGCGGCAGGCGATTCCGGCAGACGTCGGACTTGGCGAATCCGGACGTCAATGGCGGTGGGAGTCGGCTCGATTGAAGCCACAAAAGGAGGGTCGGTCGAGGAGGACGCCGGTCGGAGGAGGGGTGGTCGGAATCGCCGGTTATGGCGGTCGGGAAGCTTTGGTCGGATTTGGTGGTGGGGACGACGCGGTGAAAACGGGGAGGGAGGGGTGAATGGGGCTGATTTCGTGCTTAGGGCGAAATTATACTGCCCTAGCTTACCCACCGCACACCCGGTCGGTGATGCGGTCGGTAATTACCGACCGCACGGACCCGGTCGTGGGCGGCGTCGTCTAATCACGCCTAAAGCCATAACGGCTACTTTTCACCGACCGCAGGCTGCGGTCGGGAAATCCGACCCGTCTACTGACGGTCGGTAAATGCGGTCGGTAATCGGCATTTTTCTTGTAGTGATTGACATATTTATCCAAATGCTAACTTATGTGCATATATGCTAGTATATCATATTCCAACACCAAAACCAAATGTCTCGATTACCACTTTCAATGTACTCACTTCATATTATATTTTTAATATGAAAATTTTAAATATTATTTATATTTAAATAAATACAATATATTGATTTGATAGATAAAAATTAAAGGAATATAGTAAAATGAATTAAAATGAAATATTCTTAAATAGAGAAGAAAAAAAAAATTAGAGTTGATTGTTGAAGATGAAAAGTGAAAAATTGTAAACTGGATTAGGAAGTTTAATAGAGTTTACTGGGAAATAGAGTTTATTGCTGGAGATGACCTTACCTATATTATTTACCTGTACGATATATATAATATAATGTGCATATACTGTATTATAGCCTATAACTATTATAGCCTATAACAACTACTTCCTCCATCCTAACAAGTTGTCATGATTTTTTAACACCGTTCAGTGTTTGACTTTAACTTAATTTTATTGAAATTATATATTTGAAAACAATTGTCTAATTCGATCTTATTCTTCTAATATAATTTTAATGTATATATTTTACATAATTTTTAATGTACATATTTGGAGATATTAACATCAACAAATACATTAAATTGTATGCATGAATCAAACAAGATAAATTTGTGGGGATGTGGACTTACCCAAGTGGCCAAGTCCATGCCTTCCAACCTTAGGATTGGTGGATGAGGACTCACAGCTTTAAAACGCGCCTACAAGGGAGAGATGTCCATACCCGTTGGCACGTCGGTCTGGGTACTGGCTCTGATAGCATCTGTAACATCTCAGTCAAACCCACTTGTAGATATTGTCCACTTTGAGTCAACCCGCCTCACGGCTTTAAAACGTATCTATAAGGGAGAGGTGTCCACACCCTTATAAGGCATCCTTCGTTTCTCTCTCCAATAGATGTGGGATGTTACACCCTTTCTCAGACTTCGGCTCCTAAAAAAAAGAAAAAGAAGACGACAAATTTGTTGTGATGGATAGAGTATTTATTTGTACTATATTTATATTTTGAGCACAAAAAGGATATATTGGTAAAATCTCAAAAAAAAAAAAAAACATCTTTTCTTTTCTTTTTCTTTCCTTTGCAAAGATTTTTTTTAAAAAAAAAAGTTACAATAATTTCTAAAAAATACATCTGAACTATTCGCAATTTTACCTTCATACTTAAAATTTTTTAATAAAAAATATACATTTAAACTTCCAAATATTGGAAAACAAATAAACTTTCAACCAAAACAATAGTTTTTTTTTTTTTTTTTTTAGAAAAGATAATGTTATTCCATAGAAAATCGAAAGTCGGAATCCAGCACAACACATTACAGATATCTGAAGGGAGACGACCTCCATGCCAGGTACAGAACCACCATTATTATGCCAGCAAAGAGAGTCAAGAAAAGCTAATGCTTTCTAACTAAAAAGATCCACTACACCTTACATCCCTAGTTAAGCCAATCCTCTTGAACCCCACCTGAGCCAGTCAGCAATCAGCAACCATGAAATTCCTTCCGAGGAGCAACATGGCCGCAGCATACTCTAGCTAGACAAAACAGCACCAGTCGAGACAACGCATCAACATTCATGGTACATCGATTAGTATCGGGTAGCAGCAGCCTCTAAACATCTTCAAACTCATTGCGTGAAATTTGCGTTATGGAGCTTCATCAACAGCAGAACCAAAAAGAAAGCAGCAGTAGCAGTGGTGCAGCATCATCCGTACCATCCTCCCAGGCCCAGGGCCATTCCACGACTTTGTCCAGTCTATCAAGTTTCTTTATCATTATTGATTGTTGTGGATGATTATTCGAAAGCCATTGTCCACTGTTTTAGCTGGGCTCCATCCAACCTATACAATAAATATCATGTTAATTCATGACTCATATCCACCATTAATCCACTCAACACCACTTGGAATCTTTACAAATTTTATACCCCAAGACCCTCTTATCAGTGCTCCCCCACCCCTAGCTAGTACTTACTGCCCTAAACTTGAGTCCAGTACCAAACAGGAGAAACAAGAGTTACACGTAATCTCACCACAGCATAACCAATTCAAACCAACATCAAGTACATCAAGCCAAAAAACCTCACCAAGGAAAAGTGTATACACTCACTCTCAAAATTGTAAGGGTAATACAGACTCTCAAATGATGAATCACAATGACAATCCCATAGGCTTGCTTCGACATCACATTTTCCTGCTTAAGTATTCAATCCAATGCATGAAATCAAAGGGTCTTAATAAGGAAAACCGGGTTAAAGGCTGAAGGCAGGATAGGGTAAAACGGCGAATGGGAATAGGGGAACATCTAAAGAAAAATCACACTTCAATTCAACAGCAAGTTGCACCGGAGAGGGAACTAGAAAGAGAAACCATGCCAAGCTACACAATATGAAAACTGAGTACATGGAGCTCACTCTATATTGTCAATCTCACAACCCAACAGCTATACCAATATGTGGCGCCCCTCACCTACTTGACAGAATTTTTTTTTTTTTCTTTTTCTTTTTTCTTTTCTTTTTTTTTTCGAAACTGAGAGAATTTTTTCTCTCTTTTTTTTGTATAAATTTTTTTTTTCTCTTTTTTTTTTTCAGAATGTCCTTCCACCAATAGGGAAATCAAAGTAAAAAAAAAAAAACCCCACGATTTGGTCTTGATTCCAATCGTAAGACCCACCCAATTCCAAAACAATAGTTAAACTT
The DNA here is from genome assembly GCA_030278955.1 of Hygrophila difformis. Lineage (NCBI taxonomy): Eukaryota > Viridiplantae > Streptophyta > Magnoliopsida > Lamiales > Acanthaceae > Hygrophila > Hygrophila difformis. The sequence continues at coordinate 24,872,674 of JAOANR010000010.1, forward strand.
ATATTTTTCCTATAACTAATTTTTTTTCAGTTCATCATTTCTACAATCATCCAAATTAATCATAATAACTCCTACCAAAATTTACCCATCCAGTTAAGAATTAACCAATTTACCGCCCCATATTTGAACTTAACCCCCTGTTTTTTTTTTTCCATTAAAAAAGTTTTAAGTATGAAAGTAAAAAAATATAATGAGATTTATTATTACACATACCAAGGATTATCATAAGTGTTGAGAAAAATTGTATCAATTTTTTGCAGGAATTTTCATAGTATCAATTTACCAACGATTATGCAGGCAGCCTTTTCATAGACTTTTTTCTATCAATTTCCGTCAAAAGTGTTGAGAATTTGTACTTTCCCAAAGGTTGCATGAATCTGAAATCAGGGGATTTTGTCAAAATTTTGCTTTACATGCTAATTTTTTTTCAAGTGACTCCTAATTCTTTTTTAACTGCCCTTCAATGCCTTCAAAACAGCTTTACAGGCTAGTTTTTTCGCGGTAACTTTATCCCGTTCGGAACAGGTGTGTACATGCACAACACCGTTGGCTTCTACTTCTACTGTAGCATGCACCATACCATTTTTAATAGAAACCACAGGCTTCCTAAAAGTATACTGATGCCTTTGGCAGAGCTCATACAATTCCCTCTTGGGTTGGAGCCTCACAGTTGCAGGCGTGACCAAGGGCTCAAGTAGAGGCCTCATACTTTGAAAAACCCTGTCTTTGTCGTACCCTGAATCAACATATATTGCTCCAGCTAGCGCCTCGATAACATCTCCAAGAACCTTAATCCAGCATTGAAAGTAGATTTCAGATGTATAGTTGGATATGGTGTTACAATACACTTGTTTGGTTTGTTTGTAAGAAATTAGGGCGAACCTTGGGGAAAGCAGACTCGGATTCCCAACCAAAAGTTGAGGCCAATGGTGACTCCTGAAACTTGCCAACTGCTTGGATGATTTGTCGATGAAGCGTCTGTGATGCATGAAGTATGTGCTTGTAAAGCCCAGCCTTAATGGCTGATAGAGCATAGCATTCATTGTTCACGGATGCAGATCTGAGATCTGTTATTAATCCGGGAGAGAGTCCAGGGTAGTTATAACACAGATGTCGGGTTATTAGATAATCGAGAACAGCATCTCCCAGAAATTCCAGGCGCTGAAAAACAAACGAAGTCAGCTTCAGTTGCAAGGAAAATGCCATTTCATACAATTTTGTCGTTAAAGGGCATACCTGGTAGCATCCCGGAATTTCAGGTAGCATATAGGAGCCATGTGTAAGGGCCTCAACAAGGAGGGAAGCATCTCGAAACGTATAGTTCAAGAGAGACTGAAAAGACTCAATATTTACATGGATCTCTGGCTTCACAGAAAAGTTCCTTGTGTAAGGCACATTGACAAAGTTGATGCCAATGCCAAGCCATGTCATAAAGGACAACGCTGCTCTTTCACCCCCGGCTCTCAGGTATGCACCAATTAATGCTTCAACTACATCAGCTACAGTCTTGAGTTCTATTTTCCTACTCTTCCCAGCATAAAATTTTTTGGAAAAAATGGTCTCTTCTCTGAGTATATGATTTTCACAATTTGTGCCTGGAATTATCATTGATTTCTTATGGAATGGTTCAGTGCGTATGAAACCCTGAGGTTAGAACAAATAATGAAATCTTGTTAAAATGAAACATTTTGGGAACAAAAGAAAAAAGTAGATAAGCTAGAAGAAATTGTGCTTCATTACCACTATCTTTTTGTCACATCCTAACTTGCACAATGTAGCGTTGCAGGTTAGTCTCTCTCGTTTTGCACTAAGCAGTCCTTCGTGACGATTTTGAAAAGCTTGAAACAGATGCTGCGAAGCTGCATACTTGAGAAAAGAGTCGCCAAGTGTCTCCAAAGATTCCAAATGAATACTCTCTTGGCATTTCTTCGTAGTGATTGCTTCTAAAACCTAACATATGCAGAGAGATTAGAAAGAGAACAACAATAAATGAGTGAGTTCCATTTAGCACATAACTTATTGCGCCTTATTAATAATAATGCTCGGCAAGCAAAAAACTCAAAATTGGGAGAAATGCTATAAAATAGACAGAGAAAGGCCATAAACATAAACGAGAAAACAGAACAACATGCTAGAATATATTCCCGCTGAGAATTGTTGAAAGACATACCGTGAATATCGGCATAACAACGCTTGGCTCCACATGCATGCTTTTCAAGTTGGCAGCCATAAGCAGTGACTCAATCCGATGCATAACAGATGGAAGGAATGAAAACGTATAGAATGTCGAAGCAGATATAGGTGACATGAGAACTGAGCAAACCTCTGGTGGTAATTCATACGTGGTATTACTCGACTCTGTGCCAAAAGATATGGAAAAGAAGTTAGAAGAACCACATCATACATCCCATATCTTAATTTACAGAATGAGTGACAATTGAGTATTTCTCAAAGGCCAAGATGGCATAGAAAATAGATTCAGAACACAAGTGCCTGTGGAACCTTGTCTGCTTGATGTTCTACATCTCTGAAGGCAATTCTGCACACTAAAGATGCGCTTCGCATTAAGGAGGTTTTCTTTTTCAAATTTTAGCTTTATACCGTGTCTGCAAGAAATATTTTAAGCATCAGCATACGAGTGGCAAACGCTGGGATTTCATAAAAATTTAAAATACTAACTTCTCTTCGTAGTATCTTTTATAAGTAATCTGTCTTCCGTCTTCAAGCTGAAAATATGTGCCAGCATTTATACCATCCAACGGGCCAGTAATACAATATAGGAACCCATTTTGGGGTGTACAAACAAGGGACTGCTCTAAATAGCAGCAACACACCAAACCACCCTTCGTCCGCTTGTACTGACCATGACCTCTAGCGGAGAAACAGCGAGTATGATCATCCCGTACAGTATTTTTAGGATATGAAACAGCATTAACACTCTTCCAATCAATACTCTTCCAATCAATTGATACAATTTGATTTGATTGCAGAGCTGGGAGAAGAAGATAGTCAAATACTGAAGAACCATCATTTTTCTTTGATAGCTTATCCATCTCTTCATTAAACTTATCCGAGTTACGGTCAAGAAGAATTCTGAAGATGGTGGTTTGGAATCTCCAACAGCGCAATACCTGGAATATTTTTTTATGGAGCAATTAAATTGCAGAAATTATAAACATAACTAGCAATCAGGAAGTCGATATGCTATAATTTAGAAATCTCACTACACCTGCTCAGATTCAAGTGGCAACTGTCCAACGTATTTCATGCCCACAGTAAGTTTTCCCAGATCAAAATCAAAATCAAAACAAAAATTTTCAAGATCAGCAGGCAGCCTTGTGTGAACAGCCAACACCACATCACGAAGATTGACATCATATTGCCTGCTCGACTTGAGGTCAAGTAAATAACATTGATAGATTTGTCCAGACTTGCTGTCATAAGACCCAATCAATTCTGGTGGGAAATATGTATCATGTTCATCTAAATAGTGTTCATATCCTGTAAATCACACCATTTGTTAGACAAACTGGTCTATAAATATCTCATTGATGAATTCAGTTTTAATGTCATGGCCTGAAAAAAGACACAAGTACTTCAGAACATATAGGATCAAATTACCCAATTCTCTAGCTTCTACTTCCTCCTCCACAATATCTGGGACAAGATTATCAGTCAAGGCACCAGCCTTATGAAGCTGCTTGCAAGCTTCAAGGCAAACAAGTTGCTTTAGAATTTTGGCAGGGCCACGCTCAGTAACAGTTTGGATCGCGCAGCTGTTTGGAAGATATAGTGTGCAGCTTTCAGTATCCTTATCTATTGTAAACCTTGGATGAGGTTTGAAATACCTGAAAATCAAGAACAGGTAACCTAAGAGATTCCAATTACAAGTCTCAAAGTTTAAAGTAATTCAAATAGGAAATTGATGTATTGTGGCATTTTTGAAAACAGAGTTGATGGAGCAATAAAAATTACAAGAGAAGAGAACTAACATATCTGAAGGAAGCCGCGCACAATAAAAGTAAAGCAGTGATACACTAGAACTCAAAGTAACAATTGCACCAGTGCTTTCAACTTCAAACCATTGTTCACCATGCATTTCAGTACCAATTGGTTCACAGGGAATGTCATAATGGCGGACACACTCTTTCCGCATCATTTCTGCACCAGCTAAATAGTTCTTCACCCGAGCCAGAGCAGAACTATCACCACTGTTAAAAATACAAGAATATTTAGTTCCCATTAAAACTCATAAAAGGGTCCTGTCCTAAAAAGGCTTTTATACAATGATAACCTAGAAAATAAAATATCTGAATTAAAAATTTATCCACCATAGCTATGAAGTCTAAGATTAGCAATACATATCATAATTTTTTAAGAAATAACATCAAAACATTTAGAATGAATACAACTTTCCAACTTTCCCTCTAAATTTAAACCTGGACAAAAGAGAGAAGATTCAAAAGTTGTAAAATATCACCCAAAGCACAAATCATGAAGGACTTCCACAAGAAGAAAACGTTAGACAGTGATAGTGACCACGAAAACTCAACAGCCTTCAAACCTGAATTGCATCAGCCAAGATCTCAACAGGTACTAAGAAACACCATCATTTATCCTACTATTTAACATTAAGGTTTGAACGGAAAACTGTATAATTTGCATTTCTTCATTTTTTTTTGGTAACCCACCGGTTGGTTACTTTGAGAGAGCATTATTCCTAAGAACTCATTCCTAGTATCCATTTTAAACATAAGAGAAAACCCAACTAAACATATCTCAAGGGATGGAATATGTCCCCATCCAGTCACAGACAAACATAACTTTCACCATTACTGTCCGGAGTACAATTCCATAAAAATATTTTATGAGATGAATTATGATGGAAATTCTATAATCATCAGTGAATTATGAAACCATGGAAAGAGGAATCAATTGCTGAATCTTTCCATTTTTACCAGTAGATAATGATGGTTGAACAATGAGCAAACTGCAGCAATAGATTTCTTTGGAAGTTCAATTCAAACACAAGATAGAAAAAGCAGACACAGATAAAAAAAATATAAAAATAAAATACAGGAGAAATATACACCTTTTTTTACATCTATCACAAATGTAGCTTACCTTTCGACCATCAATACAAAATCCGAGTTCTGCATACGAGCTCGGCCACGTGACTGAATAAAACTGCATATATTTGTAGCAAGATCAAATCTAACAACGAGGTTACAACTTTGCACATCCAATCCCTCTTCAAGCATGGACGTCGCAACAATGACGTTTACCTACAAGATGTTTGCATTGTGTCAAGGACATTAGCTAAAAATTGGTAGGGGCTACCAATACAAGTTTGAAAACTGAATAGATGGTTAATAAATGAAGCACATATCATACTGTTCCATTGCGAAAACTATCAATGATCTTGTTTTGTTCTTTTCTACTTTGCGGTTGCATATTGCTAGTGGACCCTGCTGTATATTCAGTCCTCCACCCACATCGTTGTTGAAGCAGTTCATTCAACAGACGGTGAATAATAATGGCTGTGACAATCCTCTCGACAAAAATAATGCACCTCAAATCATTGATGCCTCTGTGGAAGCACCATAGAAAATCTTTACAAGAAACATAGGATATTTTAAAAGAAATAAATTGAAAGAAAACTATCGCTTGAATTGATGACCTTAACCAATTCTTGATAAAAACTCTTCGGCATCCTCTCACACTAATTTAGAATTTAATACAAATATCACTTGAATTGATGACCTTAACCAATTCATAATAACTCTTTGGCATCCTCTCACACTAATTTAGAATTTAATACAAATTTCCAGAAAGATGGAACAAGTCTTATGATTGTTCAGTGCATCTCAACTTGAATTACCACACCTGTACTCAAGAAGGGTCTCAATAAGGGACATCACTTTAGATGTGAGATATCCTGCCCTCAAGTTAGCTTCCAAATCCTGACGAATTGACCATTGTGGGCCTATAAACACATAAAAGAAAATGATATAAACACATAAAAGAAAATGATAACAGCATAAACACAATAAGTGCCATAAAAGCATGCATAACATATAAAATTGTTCACACAAAAAGCTATAGAACAGTACCAGATGGCAAGGATTTAGAGAACACCTCAAAAGCATCTAAACTGAAAGCTCGAACAATTCTCTCACCAGATGCATCCATCCCCCCAAATAAAAAGACATCTGTTTCACGTGAGTATGCCTCTGCTGCCTATTTGCAAAGAGTAAATATGCTGCCTCATTTCCAGATCCATCCATTTAAATATATAATGTGTTTGCATGTATACTGATTATATACCTTCATAGCTAACCAAACTCCCAATTCTGTTAAACAATACATGAAAGTAGAGAAAAGCTTCCACAATCTTTTGCTGGGAGAAGAGACCTCAGAATCAACAGTATCCAGTCGGTTCAGTGAAAGGGTATGCTGAAGAAAAAAAATATGAATACAGTTAGGCTTTGACATTGGAGAACAAAATCAACTATCTAGCTTTAATTTCAACAAATTTAAACTTAATGCAATCCTCTTGAAATCTAAACCAACAGTAAAATCAAGTACAACCACCAGAAGACCCGTTTTGGTATAATTGGATAAGAGTTCATGATAAGTGCAGCATTGAAAGAGGTGCCAGCAAAATAGACAAATCGTACACGAGAAAGGAAATTTTGGCTCCAAAAGTGGGTACTCACAGTCAAGTTAGCATTTAAACAAGCACACAACTTTTCCAATTAGTGCAACAGCAGTGAAACGCAAAACTTGCAGAATCATTCAGAAATAAGTTGCATATACCTTCTGTACCAAATTCTTTAAATTTTCTTCAAGACGCTTTTGTGTTACCAAAGGAATATCCATGTGGTTGTACATCTTCACTTTAGTTCTTGAACTTGGAACGTACTTGGCTATTACCGAATCTGACGAACATGTGAAGACCTTCATTTAAGAGAAATGTATGTTAGCTACAGAAGTAGGAACCCATCAAGCTAAGAAGACATTAAAGCCAAACCAATCATTACAACCTACAAAGCAATATCAAAGATACAGGTCACACAACTTGGAAAATCAACCAGTAGACTATTGAGACAACATGGTTTGTCCTCAATTTCCATCCCTCATTTAGTGCTATTATTCAAAGAAAGTACTCGAGGATCCAGAAAGAAAAGGTATGGGCAAAGAATTCATTTCAATGTTTTCAATGGAACGACATGACTGAATATTCCATTAAGGTTTCATCAATGTTTGTACATTCAAGTATTCCAAATAGGTAAGGTATTCGACATCCAAAAAATAAATGATCAAAAGACCTTTGAATCCATAAGGTTTTCATGTTCACTGATCCGCTTCCAGTAGACTCCTTCTGAATTTGAAGCTGTACACAGAAAAACAATGCCTCCCTAAAATCAGTAATAATAATATATTTGACAATTATGGAAGTTCTTATCAAAACAAACTTATTCAATACGTAACATCAGTATCACCTTTAGCCTTTATAAGGGAAGCGGTCATCCCAAATATTCTTGGGAGATGTAGAGCACTTGATGCCAACTCACGATGATAAAATTCCTGCAACACCCCGATATATCAAATAACGAAAATGTGTACATTAATATAATAAAGATAAGAACTTTCTGATACTCCAAATGGAATCAAAGATTCAATGTAATAACAACATGAATAAAATTGATGAGCATATCACAAGGCATTGGTGATTTATGTATTCGTAATCCATATCAATGTAGTTTGTCGCATATACTTATGAAAACAACAAAGATTTTGCAAGAAAAATCAGCCAACTCTATCCAATGATAATCAAATTTCTCCTGTTACTCAATTAAATAAATAGATAAATAAGAGAACGCTTTTGGGTAGATAAATAGATATACATATAGAGCAATAACTGTACCGTCATGATGGAAGCATATGGATGTTTGCCTCTGGCATTATGACATTCATCAAATATTAAAACCTTTATCTGATCAAGTCTGATAAATCTGTGCCTCAAGGCATTGAGCAATACTTGAGGTGTCATGACAAGCACCTAGAATGTGAAACACATGGTTAAGGCAGGTGAAGGAAACACGTGCATTTTCAGAAGAGTATATCTAGCATTACAAGCGACAAAAGGCATATAAGGCCCATCACCGAATAATTTGCATTATGGTATAAAATAAATGGGCACATGTCTCATAGTCATAGTGAAGAGCATATTGTTAAAAACCACATGTATCTGTCTCGGATATAGAACCAATTAGCATGTTATATGTTTTTGCAATATTTCATATGCAATGCATTTTCCAATTAGTTGGTTTAGCAAATCGATTTATAAATGCCAGCAGATGGGTCCCCATGGAACATATTTATATCAAGAAAATAGTGCATAAAATTAAAACAATGGTGCTGGACATGTGATTCCAAAATAGCTTTTACTTCCAAGTGTAAAAAATTATCATTACTCTTACTTAACTAGCTGACTTAGTGATAATTTTGGAATGAGATTTCCATTATGTAGCATTAAGTATCATAGTGAGTTGACAACCCTACATCGCCAAAGACTTCAACACATTATATGAATGAGGAAAACACAAGTTGAAACACAATAATGTGTTTACAACTATTCTTGAAAATACATACTCCAATGCTCCATGCAAGCCTTAAGCAATTAAATTCAATTCAAGCGTCAACCTCAGATTCAATGGTACGAAATTCCCTCTTTTCTAGTTAAGAAAAATATCTTAAGCTTCTGAAAAATATACAGCCAGAAACACTCGAAAGTAAAAAAATACTTAATTGTCTTAAACCTTTGTACTTAATATAAGAAGAATGACAGAAGAAATTCAAATTTCAATGAAAATATATTTTTATCACCAGTTTTATAAATCGTAACTAACGAAAAATCCCGGAAGCAATTCAAAATTTCCATGAGCAGAAACTTGAATAGTACATAAGCCAACTAAGTACCAACATTATTTGGGTAAAAAAAGCAATATAATTCAAAGAAGCACATAAATTTTCAGATGAGCACAAAAGAGTCAAGCATACATCATGTCCATCAATCTCCTTCCTCCAAGTGGAATGATCCCAGAAATCAACACCCAACTCGCCATAATAGTGGCCCACTTTCAAATCTGTGTGCATGGACACTGATTTGCCTTGCTACATTCATGCAATCACAGAATGTTACAGTGAGATTATTGTCAAAACATAACTTAATTGGAGGTGGATGGTGCTGTGGGGGGGGAGTAAATAAACTTCTTCGGCACAAGGAGATTTTACAAGTATTAGAACTTCACAATTGATGTAGGTAACAGGAAAAAAAGTTTGAGGACAATATAATACACATATTCATGCATACATATCACAACAATCCAAATGAAAATTTAACATACCTGAGTGACCAGAACAACAGTAGGGACCAGAAATACAGCAACGTAAGAGGAAGGCTTTCTCAGGAGATGAGCATAGCTGCGGAGAAGCATAATGGCTATGAGAGTCTTCCCTGTGCCAGTTTCAAAGAAAACAATTGTATTCTGCTTAATTGCTTTCTCCAGTGCTTCCAATTGATAACTACAATTGAAAAATGGGCACATGATGAGCGTATCTATGAGTTGGTTGTGCACACCTGATTGCTGAGTGCACATTTGTAAACTTTGTTCAAACAATGAAACCGGTCCCTTATTTACATAATTAAGCATCAAATACAGACTCTTCATCCACAACCACACAAACAATTTTCCTTCTAGGATGGAAACATGATCCGGTCAAATAAACCAAAAATTATGCAATGTGTTTACAATAATCTTAAAGCAAAATACATTAGTTAGTTACCTTCTGGCGAAGGGCACTGGATCAGCAACAAGTTGTTGGCTTGCTTCATTCATTGGCGTTTCTGCCTCTCCAGTGATAGCTGATTCCATTCTCCTCTAAACCAAAACAAAACAAAGAAAATGATCAAATTATAAGCAAACAACTAGCAAGCCCGCACAACTAGCAAGCCCACATACAGAAAGTGATAAATAATGATCCGAGCAAAACTAAGGAAGCTGCGCCGAAACCAAAGAGTGAATTGCAACCTGCCTCAGAGACCGAATCTATCGATAAACGGAGAGTGTCGATGAAGGAGACGGGGTTGCAATGGAGGAGGAACACAATTGACAGATTGAATTCTCTCACAGAACTTCAATACACGGATTGCAAAAAATGGAACGGCTAAAGAAAAAGCTCAAGAATTCCAGTCTAATACAGAAAAGAATTAAACAGAGTCAAGGAGCATTCTCATTCTCATTCCCATTCCCATTCCCATTCAAATTCCGAAAGCAAATACGAAAAACCCAGTCCAGATCAAATACGGAAAACCCACTTGAACCAACACAGATGAAAGTAATCAAAATCAGGGCTTTAGTGCAGTGCACCTAAAAACCCAAAGGAGCAAAGAAGCAATAAAAGCATGTTCCATTCATATCGGATGGATTAAAAGACACGGAGAAGACTTAGGCAGGAAGCTTCAGTGTAATACTCCAAATTTGAAAAGTTTGTGGTGAAAAAGAAAAACAAAAGAAAAAGCCAAAAGGCAAGTCTGGCGCTGGCAATGGACAGAGGTGGGGAAGAGGGTGGTGCGGTAGTGCATGGTTCAGAGTGCAGACTGGCGGTGAAAGTACTCACTGGCACATATCACGTATGACGTATAGGTATTCTTTTGGAGTTTTGGTTCTTTCTCTGGTATTGGCCCATTTCCTCAAATGTCAAATCGTTTCTTTTCAGAGACACGCCACGAGAACGAATGCAATTGCAATTTGCAAATCCCTAATTTGGATTATTGCCTTAATTAATGCACCCCATATTTTTTACAAGCCCTTTTGAATGACTTTTCCTAATTTTTCAGGAAATGTGAAAAATTCACTATTTACTAAAAATTAATCTAAAGTTTGGCGTTACTCAGTGCTCACCGGTCACCACCGCCCGGCGCCAGCCTTCCACTCTTGACACTTGTACACTTGTTCTGCTCCCCACTTTGAATTCGCCATGTCCAATTTTCAAGTTCCAATCCTCTTGTATGAATTTTCCGTTGAAGATTTTTGTTATTTTTTGGCGTTGGTTTGTACTTGTCACTTCTCAATTGGGTGGGTGGGTATTATTAGAGCCCGTTTGGATTGGCTTTTGAAAAAAGCAGAAGCCAAAAGTAGAAGCAGCGGATTTTTCTAAAAAATATGTTTGGATGAATAAAAATGAAAAGTGCTTTTAGAGTGTGGTAATTACCAAAAATGACATGCTACTTAATATAATAATAAGATATATTTATAGTGTAATTTATATTAAGTAGTGGGGGTATTTAAGTCCTTGCACATTTTACGAGGTGCTTTTGGCTTCTGCTTTTGGGAGAAGCACCCCTGTGCTGCTTCTCCCAGAAGCACTTTTTTCGCTTTTCGATGTGCTTTTGCTTTTTCTTAAAAGCCAAAACAAACACCTAATTTCTACTAGAAGTGCTTTTGGCAGAAGCAAAAGCCAAAAGCACCTCCCTAGAAGCCAATCCAAACGGGCTCTTAGAGTTGTCGAAACGGTACCGTGGGGCGAAACGGGCCGGCCCGCACGGGCCCGCATTTTTTGCAGGCTTGAACAGGATGGGCTTGAATGGGGCTCGAAATACCTAGACCCAACCTGCCCCAAATGCGGGCGGCAGGCTATGTCGACCGGCCCGGGGGCTTTTTAATTAAATTATTTCAAATTTATTTAGCACATGCAAGAGACATTACATAGAATGATATACAGTATATATATTGATCGAACAACACATGAATGAGACTTGAATACTCCCTCACTTTAATTTGTTCTAACAGTATAACTCCCCTTCAAAGTTGAAGCACTGGGTTGCCCATCTCAAACCATGTTTCATTGGATTGAAATAATAAAGTAAAATAACTCACATTAAAATTCAAGTCTTGAGTGATCACATCAAAATAACCCACAATGCTTCATATTTGGGTTTGCATCATTGCATGTTGCCGAGCATCTCCCCAGCCAGCTTGTGAGATGATTAAAAGTCTCCCTCCTGAGCAATATATAGATACAATATGGATTTGCTTAGGGAAACGTAAATTTGAAGGATGTCATCCCAAGTAGACAAACAAAAACTCATAAATTTCAAACTATTTAAAATTCAAGAAGCCATTACATTACACTTTATAAATCACTACATGCCGGCATTTAGTTGAATAACCAGGTCTTGCTCATCTTTAGAAAAACAAAGTTGAATGAAATCCATAAAGTACCTAAACTAAGAATATAGCTTAATAGTAATATGATTGTGGACATCTGAAGTCATTGTATGTTCATCATTAGCTTCAATAGTGATGGCCCGTAGAAGTAGATTTTCATGGGCAAAAGAATTAAACTTGTATGCCAGGGATCACAAACATCCAAACAATAATTATTCATTTTGAGCACCATACTGGATAACAAGCACAATCATTGATGAGAAGATTCCATTGTCTGAGAACAGACAACCAAATGTGCAAAAAAGCATATTTACTCCCGCACCTAGTGATATCATAAACAAGAGGCACCCCAACAGCACCCTATAATTGTTAGTAAGTTTGGCTGTTACAATAATATTTATTAGTATTGGCTGTTTCAAGTTTATAAATTATAAGTTACGAGTAATGATTTGGGTAGTGCTTTGGAGTTATATGTTAGTGGGATTGCCCACAATTATCTAGATTTATTAGGGGTAATTATATTTCATTATATGTTGGTTTGTACTGCCTATATATAGGCTATATGGTTATTTTGAATGTGTCAAGCTTTGAAGAATATTTATCAGATTCATATTAATTCCTCTTAGTTTTTGCCAGCTTTCATATCGTCCATACTTGATTCATTTTATGTCATAGAGCAGTAGCTCTTTCTTACTAACAGTGGTCTCAAAGCCCATGGCCACATACAATTTTGTTCAACCCAGCATTCCTCGCTTTGACGGACACTACGATCACTGCAGTATGTTGATGGAGAATTTCCTGAGATCCAAGGAGTATTGGCAGGTGGTTTCTGAAGGAATTGTGGAACCAGCTGCTGGGGCAGTAGTAACAAATGCTCAAAGGCTAGAATTAGAAAGGTTGCGATTGAAAGATTTAAAGGCGAAGAATAATCTATTTCAAGCTATAGATCGTTCAATCTTGGGAACCATTCTCTGCAAAGACTCATCCAAGCAGATATGGGATTCTATGAAGAAAAAGTATGAAGGTTCAGCGAGGGCAAAGAGGCAGCAGCTTCAAGCACTTCGTTCGGAGTTTGAAACACTACGAATGAAATCTGGAGAGTCGGTGACGGATTACATCTCCCGTACGATGTCCATTGTCAACAAAATGCAAATCTATGGTGACAAAACATATGATGTTACTGTAGTGGAGAAAATACTTCGTTCCATGACTCCAAAATTCAATTTTGTTGTCTATGCTATTGAAGAATCTCATGTCATTGAGGATCTTTCCATTGATGAGTTGCAAAGTTCCTTATTGATTCATGAGCAGAAGATCTGCCAGTAGGAGACTGAGGAGCAAGCACTGAAGGCTTCTACAGAGGACCATTCCACAACTAGAGGATGTCGTGGTCGAAGAAATGGTAGAGCCAGAGGTGGAGGTGGAAGAGGTAGAGGAAACAATGACCGCAATTATCAAAATCGTCAACCCCGGGATGAATCCAATTCGCAATGGAGAGGAAGGGGACATGGAGGCCACCACTATACATCTTCCAGGACACAGTCAGTAGACAAGTCCAATGTGGAGTGTTATCGTTGTCATAAGTATGGTCATTATCGATCTGAATGTCGGGTCAAATTTCCAAATGAACAAGGAGAAAAGACTTTGCAGAAAATGAAGAAGAAATGTCGTTGTTGATGGTTTGTCATACCAAGGAAGAGACACAAAAGGGTTTATGGTACCTGGACACAGGATGCAGTAATCATATGTGTGGTGACAAGTCTGCTTTTTCGGTCCTCGATGAGTCTATTTCAGACACTGTGAAATTTGGTGATGATTCAAAAATTTCAGTGAAAGGCAAAGGAGATATAACCATCCAGACAAAAGATAATGGTGTGCAGACCATCTCAAATGTTCTTTTTGTTCCTGAGTTAAGAACAGATTTATTGAGCATTAGCCAGCTACAAGAAAAGGGTTATGAGATTCTCATTAGAGATGGTGTTTGCAAAATTCAAGATAAGAAATTGGGATTAATTGCCTAGAGTTACATGACTGCAAATCGGATGTTTCCATTGGAAATCCATGCCGTAGCCAACGCCTGCTTTTCAGCGAAACTGAAAAATGATAGCTGGCTCTGGCATTTTGATATGGGCATTTACATTTTGGAGGCTTGAAAACATTGCAACAGAAGAAGATGGTGACAGGCCTTCCAGAAATGTGTATTCCATCCCAAGTTTGCGAAGAATGTGTGATCAGTAAGCAACACCGAGAGCCATTCCAAAAGGGAAAATCATGGAGAGCAAGGAAGCGGCTGGAGTTAGTCCATTCAGATTTGTGTGGACCCATCTCTCCAACGTCGAATGGAGGTAAATGATATTTTATATCGTTCATTGATGATTTCAGCAGAAAAACATGGGTAAAACTCTAGTTGAAAAGGAAACAGGGACTCCAATAAATATGTTACGCAGTGACCGTGGTGGAGAATATATTTCAGATGAATTCGTTGCTTTTTTTGATAGGCAAGGAATAAGAAGGCAATTGACAGCGGCTTACTCGCCTCAACAGAATGGCATTTGCGAACGGAAGAATCGCACAATCTTGAACATGGTGTGAAGTTTGTTGTCTAAAAGTGGAATTCCCAAAACTTTATGGTCTTGAAGCAGTCAATTGGAGTGTTCATATCTTGAATAGAAGTCCGACTGTAGCTGTTCAGGATATTACTCCACAAGAAGCCTGGCGTCATCAAAAGCCAAAAGTGGATTATTTCAGAATTTTTGGATGTATTGCCTACGCTCATGTCCCAGATCAAAAAAGAAAAAAGCTTGATGATAAAGGAGAAAAATGCATATTTCTTGGTGTTAGTGAAAATTCAAAGGCTTACAAATTGTATAATCCTATTAGCAAGAAAATTGTCATTAGTCGTGATGTGGTATTTGATGAGGATCATTTTTGGAATTGGGAGGCAAACAACACTGGTCAACCAATTCAAGTTGACTTTGATGGTGATAGTCAAGATACGGGGCAGCAGCCTTTAGAGCAAAGGCAAAAAGAGGATCCCATAGAGCAAGAGCAGATTGAGCAGCAACCAATTGCACCAACAAGTGAGCGTCCTCGACGTAACAAGAAGAGGCCTGCATGGATGGAGGATTATGAGGTAGAAGGAATAAATGAAGAGGATGTTGCTTATTTTGCCTTGTTTGCAGATTGTGATCCTGTAGCTTTTGAAGAAGCTGTAAAAGAACCCAAATGGAGGACAGCTATGAATGAAGAAATTGCTGCAAGAGCACAACAATACTTGGGAGTTAACAAAACTTCCCAAAGGCCAGAAAACAATTGGAGTGAAATGGATTTATAAGACGAAGTTGAAAGAAAATGGCGAGGTTAATAAATACAAAGCACGCCTAGTCGCAAAAGGCTATAAGCAAGAATTTGGCGTTGATTACAAAGAAGTTTTTGCCCCTGTTGCTCGCCATGATACAATCAGGTTGGTAATTGCTCTTGCAGCTCAAAACTCATGGCCTATATTTCAACTAGATGTAAAGTCGGCTTTCCTACATGGTGATTTGGAAGAACATGTTTATGTTGATCAACCTCCTGGATATGTGAAGAGTGGGCATGAACATAAGGTGTACAAGTTAAAGAAGGCCTTGTACGGATTAAAACAAGCCCCAAGGGCTGGGTATAGTCGCATCGAAGCTTATTTTCTAAAAGAAGGCTTTCACAAGTGTCCATATGAGCATACACTTTTTACAAAGGTTGGTGATGAAGGTAAATTAATTATTGTTTGCCTGTATGTCGATGATTTGATCTTTACTGGAAGTGATGCTGCAATGTTTGCCATATTTAAGCAATCCCTCATGACTGAATTCGATATGACTGATCTTGGGATGCTTCATTATTTTTTGGGCATTGAAGTGGTGCAATCTGGAGATGGAATTTTTATTTCTCAAAAGAAATATGTGCAAGAAATCTTAGACAGGTTTCAAATGGAAAATTGCAACTCTGTTAGCACACCAACTGAATTGGGTGTAAAGCTCGTTCGTGATCCTGGAGGGAAGAAAGTTGATAGCACCATTTACAAGCAAATTGTGGGAAGCTTGATGTATTTGACAGCAACAAGACCAAATATTATGTATGCTGTAAGTCTGATCAGCAGGTATATGGAATGCCCAAAGGAAACTCATCTCTTAGCTGCCAAAAGGATACTTCAGTATTTGAAAGGCACTACAAACTATGGTTTGCTCTACATGAAAGGGGGAAATCTGAGTTACTTGGTTTCACAGACAGTGATTATGCAAGTGATAAAGACGATCGAAAGAGCACTTCAGGATATGTTTTTTATGTTGGGCTCATGTGCTATCTCATGGTTTTCAAAGAAGCAACCAATTGTCACTTTATCTACAACTGAAGCTGAGTATGTGTCTGCAACAGCTTGTGCTTCTCAAGCAATTTGGTTGAGGAAAATTCTTGAAACACTACACTCATCACAGCAAGGAGCAACCACTATTTTGTGTGATAATAATTCAGTGATCAAACTTTCGATGAACCCAGTTTTACATGGCCGAAGCAAATATATAGATGTGCGGTATCATTACTTGAGGGACCTCACAAAGGATGGAGTCATTGAGCTAGTTTATTGCAAGAGTGAAGACCAAGTTGCTGATATATTGACAAAATCTCTAAAGCTAGCTACATATCAGAAGTTAATAAGGTTGCTTGGAATCTGCAACTTAGAAGATTTGCGCAGCAAATTGTGATCATATAAACCAAAGATTCATCTTTGGTTTAAGGGAGGGAGGGTTAGTAAGTTTGGCTGTTACAATAATATTTATTAGTATTGGTTGTTTCAAGTTTATAAATTATAAGTTACGAGTAATGATTTGGGTAGTGGTTTGGAGTTATATGTAAGTGGAATTGCCCACAATTATCTAGATTTATTAGGGGTAATTATATTTCATTATATGTTGGTTTGTACTGCCTATATCTTTTCTTTTCTTTTATATTATAAGAGCGGTAGAGGCAAATTCCCACAGGCTGGATTTTGTTCCTGGCCGTTGGATCAAAAGTTCAATTAAAATTGTGGCCGTTCGATCAAAATGTGACAGGAAGCCACGCTTCTTTTCCAATTCAAGCCTCTTGCATCCAATTCATTGCTCCGCGTATCTCACCTACCCGTAATCGTTCTCGATCCAGACTAAAATTCTGAATCGCCCCTCCATAATCGTCCTCCTTCCGACTGGAATCTTCCCCGCCTCTCCTCTCCTTCTCCCTTTCTTTCTTCGTGTCAACCCTTGCAAACTCAATAATCAACGGAACCCTAGGTCGCACAAGCTTGACGTTGGGTTGGCTGGGATCGGCCCAGCGCCTCCGTTCGGCTGTTCGCCGTCGCCCCCCGCACGCCTCTCCTCTCTGTGCCGACGCCGCCTTCCCTCTTCCGGCGCCGCTCGCCCCTGCGCCGGCTGCCCCCTTCGCGAATCCGGAGCCGCTGGACTCAGCCCAGTGACCGTCGCGCCTCCTCCGGCCTCCGCAAACCCTAGCCACCGCCTTTGCCCTACGCGGACCCTCTCATGGAACTCCAATTCTTAGTTCACTTTTGTAGGAGCAAGTCGAACTGCATCCTTGGGGCACGGAGGACGTCGACCAGCAGGAGGTCACCGGTGGTGGAAGCAGGATGCGAGCAGCCGGAGGTAATTTGGAGATTAATTTCAGAAAAAACATTGATAGAATTTTGGTATTGGTATACATGATATAGGTTTGTGAAAAATGCATTCTGTGATAATTGCTTTCCGATTTGGTATCTGTGTGCATCTTAACTTGAGGAGGTCGTACTGCATATTGCTAAGTTTGTGGTGTTGGTTAAGGCTGTGAATTTGAGGAAACTTATAGAAATAAGAAGTCTTCATTTTTGATTTCATTTTTTATTTGGATTTGAAATGAAATTCCAATTTCTTTGGTGCAAAGTGGTGGATGAAATTCCCAGAAAAAGGGTCTGGACTTGCAATGTTATTTATAGAGGAATTCCAATTTCAGATTCCCATAGTTTAGCTCATGAATTTTTAGATTTTTCATCGTTTATGTTATAGTATTTTTACTAAGTATTAAGGTTTTGCATAATTCCCATAGTTTAGCTCATGAATTTTTAGATTCTTCATCGTTTATGTTATAGTAGTTTTACTAAGTATTAAGGTTTTGCATTGGTCCTTAATTGGTTTAGTATGATGTTTTCCTACAATGGCAAACTTGCTATTCCTCTGAGTCCACTGCTGGTGTTGGTTTTTCGTATTCAAATACTTTGTCTATTTGTATACTATAGGTGACAAAAGAACAGGTATTCTTGTTTGTGATCTTTATTCAGTTTAGTAGTTTGTGTGTTATAAAGTTGGGAACTTTTATGCTGGAAAACATATCATCATCTGGAGGAAAACATGTAGAATTTGTGAGCATTGACCAGTGTAAGGTGATTACCTCTTACCTCAGCCATTTGCCCCCATCGTGGTTTTTATTCTCTTTAGTGTCATGGCACCTTACATTTGCTTCTGTTTTATACATGAAGAAAATGGAGGCCCGTACAAAGCATCTATTCCATTAAGTCAGGCCACCAATCCTGAAGCTGCTGTTTTACTTGCTTTTGAGATGAATGGAGAGGTATTTTATACAAGCATCCCCCTGCATTCAATTTTTATTGCTTATCATGCATGCATAGTAGAGTTCATAAAATTTTCTACTCCTACTGGAACGTTTTCCTGTCAGCACATTTCTATTAATTTATTGTATCAGTTTGGGTTGGTGGGGATGAAGGGTGGGTTTCCAAAATCTATGTTTGAATTTCAGTGGGCCAAAATCTTCATATATATAAACTTTTATCACATATTTCAATTAAATGAGGACGTTTGTTTATATTTTGATGTCAATATGTGATAGACTGCACTGGCTGTACAATGTATGTGAAGGTTAGATGATGACTGCTTTGTTGCAATCTTGTTTTTTTTTATCCAAAGACACTTCACAGGGCTCATGGATATCCATTACATGTTATTGTTCCTGGTGTTATTGGTGCTCGCTCAGTGAAATGGCTTGATTCCATCAACATTATTGCAGAAGAATGCCAGGTAAAATGTGCTTGTGGATTCTGAAAAGTTTGTCAATAGCTTTACATATTAGTGTCTTTGGTTTCTTTTAGGGATTTTTTACGCAAAAGGATTATAAAATGTTTCCTCCCTCAGTAGATTGGTAATAGTAAAGATATATTTGGGCTAATGCCTAATAGACAACAACTTTATTCGTATTTCTCTCTTTCATGTGCTCTTGCTCCCTTTCGTTCATTGACTGGAGATACTTTTTGTTTGCGTGTTAATATTAACCTCCTCATTTATTTGTTTTGTATAGGGGACTTCCTATTTAGCTCTTCCTATGATAAGATGATCAACGTTTGGTCTCTTAAGGTACATGGTTTGCCACAAGCTTTTTGAATTAGTTAGTAAGCATCTGCTTGTGATTATTTTTTATTTTATATAAAATAAAATCAACTTCATAGGTATGATCCGTGCAATAATTTTTTACGACAAATTTGCACCTGGATGGTTGTGCAACTGATCTAATAATGGAATTTTATTATGCCTGAATTATTGCATAAATGTGAAGTCTAACCAATTATGTCAAAAAATGAAATAGCATGTTCATCATTGCGTTAAATTCACTGGGACAAAAAACTTTCTTTGCTGTATTTTAACATGTTTCCTTTGTCCATTTAATATCAGGATTGTAAACTTGTTCAATCATTTAAAGATCACGAGCATAGAGTTACGGCTGTTGTTGCTTTGAATGGGGAACAACCATTGTGCATCAGTTCTGATAATGAAGGTGTTATACGCATTTGGAAAGCAAGTTTTCCATTTTCTGATGTACTGATAAGAAAGTTGTATGAGAAAAAGGATTGGCGTTATAGTGGCATTCAAGCAATGGCTGTATCTGGAACAGAAGATATATACACAGTCGGTGGAGACAAATTGGTTAAAGCATGGTCAGTGCAGGTCTGGTCTCTTGGTCCAGCAATATTTCAGATTAGGAATTATTGGATTCATAAACTAAAATCAAATTTTCTCCGACTGTCCATGATTACACAATATCTAATGTTATGAGTGGTCACAAGTCAGTTATCTCATCACTACTTGTTTGTGATGGTGTTCTTTATAGTGGAAGTTGGGATGGTACTGTCCGCTTGTGGTCTCTCAGTGATCATTGCCCCTTAACAGTATTAGGGCAGGAAAAAATTGGAAATATATATCATGTCTTATGTCTATCCGTGGAGCACCCTTTGTTGTTTGTTGGTCATGAGAAGGGCTGCATAAAGGTCGAGACTTGTGGATCTTTATCGTTGTGCCTTTACTTTTTGACGAAATTATAAAAATAATATTTACTTGAGGCGAACTGAGTTTGGATTGAGTAGTATAATTGCTGATTTTATTCTCCTTTTTCCTCCAGATATGGCACAATGATTTGCTTTTGAAGTCCATGCAGACTCACAAAGGAGCGTTTTTTTCAACCACCAAGAAGGGAAGATGGTTGTTTAGCGGGGGTTGGAACAAGACAATTAATTTACAGGTAGATGGATATACAATATGTTTAGTTACTACTGCCAAAATGAGTCTTATGGTTCTGAGTTTGAGTTCTACATTTAGATGTGGTGATCTGTTGGAAATAGAATCTATTTGGAGTCTTTGAGCATACTATTAAACTGCCTTCTGTCTATTGCAGTTTTTCGAGGGATAACACATGGAACAAAACTGCATTGCAATTATAAATGTTGTGACATTGATATTGGTCCCAAAGGCTTTAACTAGCCTTTATATCTACTGCCAACTATGTAGGGCTATGGGTATCATGTGGTTGTATATATTTAATTCTTTGCAGGTGTCTACGTCAGTTCAGAATGATTGATGGCATGATATTATCAATCCTGGTTATTCAAATGTATCAGAATAAGTGCACCCTGTAATTTTTTCGATTGTTAATGGAATTTCTGATGCTCTCTCTTTAAACATAAATATTCTGTTTTGTAGGAAATATCCGAAGGTACAAATGACTTGGAAGCAACACCTATTGGCTCTATTGCGTGTGATTCAACAATAATAGCTCTATTATACTGGCAAGGGAAGCTCTTTGTAGGACAAGCTGACAAAACGATCAAGGTAAGACGGGATTCAGTTTTTTTTTTTTTTTTTTTTTTTTTGAATTGCTGCTTGTTTTACAATCAAGACTGTTGGCTTTCTTTACCAGCATTCCAAATGATTGTATCCCTCTCAGTGTACAGCATGTTGACTTCGTATATGGATGCCTTCATATTCTACTCATCTCATTTTCCTGTCTGAAAAAATTAACATTGTAAATTGCTTCAACTAGCAGGTCTACCATGGGGTTTAACAAGTTTCTTGGAGATCCGATCCTTCCTTCGACCTTGTTGGAAATAACCTGTAATTTTATTTTAACAAGTATCAGTTACTGTAATTTTATTAGGCATTTCTGATTACAGGATTGCAGTGTGGGACTTTTATAGACGTTTTCATTTTATGGGCTGGAGAAATAGCTTTGCTTCCACTTTCAGATACTCGCACAACTATATTTAGCCTGAGATATTCCAGCAATAATTACTATGCTGATGATGGTTAAAAGAAAAAATATTCAAATATTTTAGATAGAAAACACGGTGCCAGTAGGCTGCACTGTGCCACTTTTGGAAGGTTTGAATTATATGAAAACTGATTATTGTATGAACAGGTTCTTTAGCATTTTGGTTTAGTAATTATATGTTTCCAACTAGCATGAGCTATATTTCGGTTGTATATTTATTGCCTTAGCATTAAGCAATGGTTTTCAATATATTATTTCTTAAACTGTTGCAGAATCTCAAATCCAACCTCACATTATGGAAACTCGGAACACTTCCTCCTGCTTTGATTGCATTTAAGGGTTATGTCCACCCAATTGACCTCTCCTGGCACATGCTTGGTTTGTGCCTTTACTTTTTGATGAAAGTACCCTTGGTTTTGAGAAATGTGGTTTTTTCTTTTTTTCAGTTCAATAAGGGAAGCCTATATATTTCATGCTGTTTATCACCGTCATTTTGCAGTTGTGCTTTTGGCACTGGATCAAATGTCTGATTTTTCCCTCCATCAAGCTATGGTATGCTCTTTGCTTTGCTTGGATTCATGGACAGAATTTCAGTTCTTCCAATTTCTCATTTCTGTGCAAAGGTGGATTTTCTGTTGCTCAATATATATTGAGTAACCCCCCCCCCCCCCCCCCCCCCCCCCTCCCCTTTTTTTGATTTTTTTTTTCAGGGAGATAATGTAGTTCCATTTAATTCACTTCTTCTTTGTCACTTGTGAGTGATGATGAATCTGGAAACGAAGTGGTCGATCAGCCATCAGCAATGGAGGAGAGTGATCATCATCCTTCCTCACCCTGTTATGATGCAGGTGAAATGTTAAATGTGTCCATCTTTGAAATAGTTTTATTTGCCTTACTGTGCACCACTAATCAGTATTATCATGGCATTGCACAATAAGTAACTGTCAAGACACCATCCATTGGCATTACAGAACATTAGAATTAGATAATAAAATCGATATTATGGCTAAAATAATCACATCTTCCCTGAGTAATGACCCCGGCAACATGATGCTAATTGCTAATTTGATTGATTATAGAGAATCACATGTGTTTATCTTTGAATGCTAGCTGATGGTGTAACTATAAGTTTATAACTTAAATTAACCACTAAAATTGGAATGTGTGTTTTCGACTTTAAGCTTGGTAACTCCAAGTTTTACCTCTGTACTCTAATCCAGTTTTGTTTATTGCTCTTTCTCTACTAACTATAGCTTAAATTAACCACTGAAATTGGAATATGTGGTCTTACTATGTTTATCTGTGTTTTTTTATTGCTCTAGGGGAACTAAATATTACTGCCCTTTGATTAAATCTCACTCATTGGATCATACACTCACAGATTCCTACAGTTCTTGACTACCTTGAGACTGTGATTGAGGTATTCTATTCTCAAAGTATTACCAATTTATATTCTGTTTTGATGCACAGCGTATTATTTATAATTTTTTTGGTGCGCTGTTATGCGCCTGAAATTTGCTGAAGTTTATTGGCACTAATTTATATTATTATAGTTAGTGAGAATTGTGTATTTCGGTGATGCCTAACTTTCCCTTGGTTTTATGTCTAGAGTTTGGTCTGGCAAGAACAATTCAAATAATTGAGAGGGTGGGAGAACCCTATTTTGGATGCTAATGTTAGTTGAAAGCAATTAAATGAGTGTTACTACAGTTAGTATCATCAATGACGTTAATGCAAGTTGGTCAAGTTTTGCATGCCCCAAAAACTTGATGTGTATCCTTGTGCATTGGAAGAGATGATCTTATTTTTATATTTTTTATATTTTTATTTTTTTTGGGGGGAGGGGGGTAATATAGAGATGAATGATTTTGCTTTGTTGTTGCACTTTTTTATCCCCATTTTCTTCTCTAATTTGACATTTTATAAACTGATTTTTTCACCATGGACCTAATTTTCCTTCTGCTACCAGGTGAATCTAAACTGATGTATTAAAATGATGAATATAACTCTTTTCAGCCAGTCGAATTAAACTTTCCCTCCTGTTGATTTCAGGTGGAGTCATATCTTCAAATTATGTCTGAGCCTAAACTTCCATCAGCCTTCTTCAGGTATATTCTAATGTCTATAAACTTGTTTTCCTCATATTATAATTATTTTTTAAAATATATGCTGCGTCTGCAATAGATGTCCATCCAAGTTTCTATACTTTTCACGCTCTTTCTTTTTATGCTTGTCTTTTTGCCATAGGTGATCTGTTGGGTCCTGAATATGGGACTGCAGATGGAAAGTCTACTGCCTCATATATTACTGGAAAGTTGTGTGATGTGGCAGAGACACATCCAGAAGATAACATTGTGAAAGTAGGTTGCCAGCTTTGCGGAAAAATCATGTGCTGTTGTTTGACTGTAACTTCTCTCGTCCATTTTCCACTTTGGCATGTGATATGTGATATTTTCATGTCATGCCGGGTTTTGCGTCGTGAAAGCAGGGGTATTTGCTTTAAATTGTCCCATCATCTTAATTAAGTTCTTTTGTGGGGTATTATTAAATGGTTTGAAAGTAGGAGGTTCAATTGTGGGAATGAGTGGTTTGTGCTATTGAGTATATGAAAAATGTAATAATTTGTCTTTCACAATATGTGTTCAATGATTTCATTGATAAAATAAATATAAAGTGATACATATTCTCTTATTAGCTTATGTTTTTAAGTCAGGCGATTCCAGGCCATGCTTAGCATGTAGGATGAGATTGATTGTCTATGTGTGTATTTTGTGAGATTATTTATTTACAATTCTTAGTTGGCTTCAATTATTGCAAAATTTAGTTTATTAATGTATAGAGTAACCATGTGAGTAGGTTGGATATGAGAAATGGCCCAAGTAATTTATATACTTTGATGGTTTTCTAGGCGCGCCAGCGTAATGTTTCATAAGTCGTATCTGATTGCTTTCTTCCTGCTTCTTTTTGATGGCATATGCAGTTATGGCTCTAATGAAGATATATTGTTTTGAAATATCAGCAGGGACAAGTGTGGATGTACTGCCAGAGGTAGGCAATTTTATGTACATATTAGATTTTGACTTTCTAATTGCATTTGTAGTATACCCTTCTATGTGACCTCGATATTAGTAAACAATGCACACTCTAATATGGTCAAAATAATAAATTCAGTTTGTATACTAATTATTATATTAATTTTAAATCATGAAATTGATGGCAGTTTTAGTGGTGAATATTATGAACAAAAGCTCATGAGTTCAATTTATCTTTGAAACAATTTGGACTTTACTAATTGTTAATGAGTAGATAACTGGGTACGCTTTGAAAATTCACATTTGTGATGAACTGTGCAGTTATTTTATGGGATGAAAAAATAATTATAATACAGTATAGATGTATAAATCACCTATAGTATTAATACAAAATTTCCTTGATGACAATAACAACGTATTCTGATGGATTGCTGAGCCATAAGAAATTATAATTTATTTGGTTTGTAATCATAGTTGAGTAAAACTCCTTGCCCCTAGCTTCTAATGTTGATCAGTATATATTGAATATTTTTATTGAATTTTGCATTATTTGGGATGAATGGTATTGACTATCGTTAATTGAAATACCTTGATATCTCTAATTGATTCCTCTCCGGATGCTGTAACAATTCTAAGTCATGGATCTACTGGTCACTATCTATTAATTGAGAATATTTTTAAACAAAAAAGGGGTTCTGGTAGAGTGACATGTGCTTTTTAGTCTCAAGAAGTTTAGCATGTACTGTGGGTTTGAAGTGTCATCATCAAGTTAAACTACCTCTTTGGGTGTTGTGACGGAATATCTTCAATAAGTATGAGAATTCTTACTTCTTATTGATTTGCTTGAGATTTCATGATTTGTTGGCATACGTATTGTCTCCTGCATTCTGCTCAGTGACTGATTAAATTAGCAAGGCACCTATTTCCGTGTTGTTAACATCTTTTTTGATACAATGTCAATAGTTGAGCGATGAACTGTTAGCATCTCACTCTACAGACCTGCAGCAATGTGCGTATGAGCTTCAAGCAATCGTCAATTTAGATGCTCAAGCTGGAGTAAGTCACTTTGAACTTTGTTTAGATCTAATTAAATTTATTAGCTGGATTTAGAAGCTGTGGTGTTAGGTTTTATCCATGTAATATTTAAAGCCTTTTCCATTGCACATCTTTTTAATTAATTATTTCTTTTATTTCATGCTTTCCATTCAACCAATAGCTATACATGGTGAATTTCATTTTGGCATTTTTGTTGGAGGGCATAGATGCCTTTGAAAGCTGACCCCCATCTATCGTCTTCTGAGAATTTATCACCAATTAGAAATCTAAAAGAAACCAAACTTAAGAAAAGTTTTACTGCTATGGTGCATCTTTGAGAGTTCAATTTTTTTTTTTAAAAAAAAAACTCAAAAGATGCATCTGACCTTCATTCTTACGGTCGTTTATTTCTGTTTGTCTATTTAATTCCATATTATCTACTTTTTGTTTATTTTTGCCATTGTTTTCAGAAATAGTCAGTAATTATCATATTGTAATTTATATCCTTACAGTATTGTATATAGCATATTATTAAATCATCTAATTTTTTATTGTTGGAAGCAGTTCATTATCCATGGAATTCTGGTTTATCTTTCTTGGCATGGGATACTTGCTTGGACTGGACAAATGTCGGTTCATGACCTTTAAACTCTGAAAACTTCACCTTTCTTGCCTTTCATTTTTTTCCCAGGTTGTTTATATGACATTTTTGCAGATTGGCCGTCTGCATTGTTATTATCCTTGGTGGGAGAATCATGAAGCATACCAGCTAACTCTTGCCTGTTTTATTTAGTAATTGGTGCTCCCTTCTTTGTCGCGTGTTCAAATTGACTGTACAGGATCTGCACTGAATTATTCACTTTCCTTTAACTTTGCAGAAGTGGAATGAGAAGAAGTCCGCAAGCGAAAGAAGGTATTATGAAGATAAAACTTACGTGCCAAGGAGATTGAGTGATCCAGGAGTGACGCTACGCCTATGAGTATGTTGTCGTTATCTTTCTGCACAATAATTTGGAGTTTGTTTTTAATTTACTACCGTCACATTAGTTGTTTGGTTAATGTATTTAGCATTTTAGCTGCTTGTTTGTGATCCTTATAGTTTTGACTGATGTTGCTGATATTTCTGTGTTTTTCTTTCTGGGGTTGATAGGTGTTTGCACTTTGAACCAACGCAAAATATGGATTCATAATACATGTCCATGCAGGTATAAGAATACATATCCGTAATAAGAATAAATACAATGTGACCAGCAGAGAGGACACTTGCATTATAGATTCATATTTTCCAATTTCTTTTTCTTCCAATTTCTTATATTGACATCGTAGGTAGAGATTAATAACATGGCTCAAGAAACCACTGCCTCGGATGCCACTTAGAAGGGATAATATGCGGACAAAAGACATCGATATAACATTGAGACACTGTGATCCTGTCGAAAGCCACAGCTTATGGCTTTGGCCATTATTGGTACCACAACATATGGCTTTGTCCATTATCGGTACCACAACTTATGTTCTTTTTAATGTCCACGTTCCTCACCTTTGCAATATAACTATATTATAGTTTCATGACAAACCAAACGCCTTCGCAGGCGTTGTCCGGCATTTTATTACAAATTTAGGAACCAGTAAGCCGGCCATCGTTCCACATACCCCACATTTTGTAAAAGTATATAATTATTGATGTCACAATATACTCACTATTATTTGATATTATTTACAGATAAAACAAATCAAATGGTTAGTTTCTATTATACCTGTACACAACAAAACAAAAAAAAATGCGAAATTAACTGTTTTGATCTCTTAAATTAATCATTTATCATTAACTCACTTTTATACATTTACACTTGTTTCTTCTTTGGCCATGGGCAGTTGTTTACGTCAAATCTGCTGTGCGTAGAACAGCTCCTTTAGCTAGTATAGGCTATATGGTTATTTTCAATGTGTCAAGCAGTGAAGAATATTTATCAGATTCATATCAATTCCTCTTAGTTTTTGCCAGCTTTCATATACTCCATACTTGATTCACTTTCTGTCATAGAGCAGTAGCTCTTTCTTACTAACAATGATATTGATCTAGTGATGGATCTGAAAGATTCCTAACCAGCCTGCGGGAAGTTAATCCAATACTAATAGTGAATCAAAAGTTCATCTTTTACAAGACAATACTAATAAATTAAAATCCTCTTCATTTCACCTTTCAAAAGATTCATGCTCCTCAACATCTAAATCCTCTTTAGTTTTTTAATGAGATATCATATACTATCAATTAACAGTACAAATAAGAATAAACATCAAAATCCTCAAACACTAGATTAAGAGTACAAGAATTAACATCAAAATCCCCAAAAACTAAATTAACAGTACAAATACGAATCAATACAACCTATGCTAATTTAATCAAAGCAGTGGAAACTTACAATGAGATGATCAAAAAGGATGGGGACAGCAGCGGGTGGTGGTGACCGACGCAGCGGGTGGTGGTGAGAGACGCAACGGCTGGTGGTAGGCTGGTGGCGCCGTGGCTGTCACACCGCATATTTTTCATGTATTTTGTAAATAAACAAACAAATTCAAATTATTTTGAACTACGTCATGGCTTGATCCCTTCACAGGGTACGTAGGCAGCTTAGAAATTTTAATTCTAAGTTCAGTCACAAAATAATAAGATAAACAAAAGGGTTAACTCTTAGAACGAGAAAAATCGAAACACAACTTCGAGGATGAAGTTGATTCTTAAGGAGTGTAGACTGTAATACCCGAGAATTTGCAACATAAATAATTAAATAATAAATAAATATAATAAATAAATAAAGAATCATGGGAATTGAGAAAAGGGAATTTAATCCAAGAAGGATTAAAGAAAATTTAATTAAATAAATGGTCCCAAGATAACCCAATATAAGTGGACTCATAACTCGAACCAAAAATTAATTAAGGTCCACATAAAAATAAAAATAAGAATTTGGAGCCCAAAGATTAGCCCGAAAAGCGGAGCCCAAGAACATAGGAGGATAGAAGTCTGAAAGAGAGGAGAAAAGGCCCGACGGATCGCACGACCCAGCCCGGACCGAAGTCCAGGCGGTGGCCGCACGGGGCGAAGGCTTTGGCCGCGCCATCCCCGCGCCAGATGGCAGCAACGAACAATGCAAGATTTTCTCGCCCGATTCCGGATTTTTCGACTTCGGTTGCTCACCTTGCGGCAAGACTCCTTGTAACAGATTTTGGACGTCCCCTAGGTCCCTAAATCTATAAATACTCGTTCCTGTCGACCCCGTACATTTTTCAAACTCCTCACAATCTCTATACGTTTTCAAACTCGAATCTCGGAGTCGTCGGAGGCACGAAGGCAAGAGAGGAGACTGAGTTGGACTAAAATCCAAAGACTCCCATCGTCGTGGTAAGATCTTGTCCATTCCTTTCCATTCATGATTCGAAAATGAATCCTAACTTGATCCTTACTCTATTCTAAACCCCGATCCGGATCTAGAACGAAGATCCCGACGAATCTAGGAGGAAAACGGTGAACTGGAAGCCACGCCTACGAATCGACGAGCCGGACCATCCATAATCTTGTAAGTTAAACTTACTCTGGTTTGGGAGAATTAAAATACACCCGACATAAAGATCTAATCAAGAACTCTAAAATCTGTCGATACGGAAAACCCTACGGCACAACGGTCTCTCATGAATTTTTTGAACCTTACTGTTCAAACGAAGAAACTTAAAACACAAAACGTTCCTAAGACACTGAACTAATTCGTGTAAAAATTTCGGAATTTTTCATTGAGTATTGATATTTGAAATCGGTCTCGAACTAATCTATTCTAAACTTAGATCTTGGAACGTTGGCAGAATCTTGGTCTGAACCTGAGGTAGAGTTTGACACTAGATCTAGGCCAAATTTGAACTTGCGTTGAATAGGAAACTTCTAGATCTATGTCTTATGTATCTTCCTGTAAAATTTCATCGAATTTGGAGTTCGTTTGCTATGGTAGATTTTGAAAGTATGAAACTGTTGCTGTGAAATTTGGACAGATTAATATTCTGATGAAAAACCCTATTTTTGACTTGTTTCCTTAACTCGGATCGAAAAACTTAAAACACGAAACTTGTTCATCTCTCTGTTTTCAAGTCACTGGTGAATTTTCAGAATTTTCAGAATTTTCGGACTTAAAATGAATTTTAAAATAATTTTGGAGTAAACAGTGTCTTAAGGAAGTTATATTTTAAGAAACTTGTTGAAATTGTGAAATTGGCCTTTAAGGTTTTAACGAGTGGAAAATTTCTGAAATAAATACATAAAACAAGAAATTTTTGAAAAATCCCCTTGCAACTTGATTAATTTAGGGGGCGAGTGCTCTGCAGGGTGCCCTCCTAACCGCATCGTGCTTGAATGGACGATGAGAACACTTATGAGAAATTATGCCAAACGGCATGAGATATAGGGCCTACACTCTCGAGAATATCCGTAAGGGTTTCCCGAGGCTCCGGAGTGGTACTGGGTATGGCGAATACGACTGCGGCCGCCGGACTACCGACTAAACTTGTTGAGATTGCGATGAATCGCGAAACACTTGAAATACTTAATCTTGGAGTAATGGGGATAATTAAAATATTTATTTACTGCTTACATTTAAATTATTAGTGCTTTATTTACATTAATTACTGCTTTTATTTAAATTATGCTAAATGTATGATTGGTTAGAATCCATGATTTAATTTATGCAATCAATCTAGTTAATTAAATTAAATTGCGTATTAACTAGTAGCATGCTTTTATTTAAATTTAATTAATGGCATTGAAACCCCATATCCATGTTATGCGTTAACTTACTCAGCACGTTGTGCTGACCAAACCGTCTTTTTTTTCCTTTCAGAGCACGTGGATTATGCGTGAGCATGTACACGCATCGGAATTTTTGGGAACATTGCATTTTGAATTTTTGCATTCTACTATGACTTGCATGAATGGGCCTGTTTAACCCGTGTTTTGGCCATGTTGACCCTATTTAAATTTCCGCTGCAATACTTATACTTAAATATTATTTCCGCTGTACTATTATGATATTATTTTTCGAACTATATTGTATGGGCTGTTTGAATGTGTTTTAAATATTTTAAATACTGCAATACCATAGCCTTGCATCTCTCTAGCAAGCTCGAAGAAGTCGTGTCTTGCTAGGGAGGTGTTGCGGTGACATCCCGACCTGGGTTACCAAAAACCGGGGTGTTACAACTTGGTATCAGAGCCCGTATATTTTTAAATTATTACACCCTTATTATTTTTAAACTATTATTTTTAATTTATTATTTCTAAACTATTAATAATATTATTATTTTTAGTGTACACTATTATTTTTAAAAAAACCCATATTATTACTTCCTAGCCCAAGTTATTATTTTCCTTAGCCCAAAAGATTATTTTTAGACCCCAAAATTTTTAAAGCCCAATCCCCATATTTTTATTAAAAATTATTTATTATTCTTTGGCTCAATATAGAGGCCCAGATCATATTGCTATCATTTTAGTCCACCATGGGATGAATTTTTATTTTAAAAACCCATGGAAAATAAAGTAACATAAAAATATATAGTGCATTATATTCGGGGGGATCATCATTGCATGTGCATATTGCATTTTCTTATACCTTAGAGAATCGAGAAGCGACGTGTTCTAACTTAGATCTTTTGCTTGCGCTAGATGGCTAACCAAGATATGATGAACTTAATGGTCAAAATGATGAACGCTCATTTTGATTCCCAACATACAACAAATGAAACATCGTATAGCTCAATTGGAGGCAAATCTGCACCATATGGGAAACTTAAGAGAGGCGGACCACCACCGCATAAACCAGCTCGAAGACCAAATCCAAAACCCCACTACACAAAACCTATTTTTAAAGGAACTTGTTGATGCAAATGGGGAGGACTTGAACCACATTTTTGACGACCTACTGCCGCCAAGCTCGGAGGAGGATCCTGCTACCCTGCCGGAGGAAGCCTAGAGGCGATAGGGGATTCTATTTTTAGTAGATACTATTTTGCTAAGTAAATATTTATATTCTTGTACATCCTCTCGCTTTACATCCTCTCGCTTGTACCAAAAATTTCTTCAAGAAATAGAATACAAGATCTATTTATTTAATTATTTATTCGAAAAAAATCTGGACAGAACCCTGTCCGACCAAAAAAAAATTGAACCCTAAACCCTAAAACCTTAAACCCTGAACCCTGTAAAAAAAATTGCAGCGCTTTTTAAGCCAATTGAGCGCTATGTGCGAAAATACATCTAACGCCCAAACACTATTATAATTACTTGTCTAAACAATATATTACGTTCTCGTGTCCTATTCTACACCGTTTGTAACAGAATGGCACCCAGAGGTGGACCGAGAACCCAGCCTGCTCTCCAACCTACTAGAGTAGTGCCTAAGTTAGTTGTACCTAAGTGCGAGATAATTAGCTTAGGAATTCAATTGCCTTAAGGAGAAGTAGTAGCGTGCTCTAAACGTTAGGACGGAATTCCTATAGTGATCAAGAATGTAGAATTTTTCGCGAAGTAAAATTTAACTTAAGGGACTTCGACATTATACTGGGAATGGACTGGTTGTCCCAGTATTAAGCGGTGATCGAGTGCCAGAAGCAAAAGATCACCCTGTCAAAAAGTAGGGGAAGGAGAGTTATCTTTTACTCTCAACCCCCTAAGAGGAGCCACAAAATCGTTAGTGCCCTCAAACTGAGTAACTTGATGCGTAAGGGGTATGAGTTGTACGCGTGCTACGCTTACAACCTCGAGGTGGAAAAGAACAAGGTGGACAACATCCCAGTGGTGAGAGAATACCCGGACGTGTTTCCCGAAGACGTTCTAGGCATGCCACCTAAACGAGATCTTGAATTCACCATAGATCTCATTCCGGGGACAGAGCCTATCTCAAAAGCTCCGTACCGAATGGCGCCACTGGAAATGAAGGAGATAAAGGAACAACTCGAGGAGTTACTGCAGAACGGATACATAAGACCGAGTACTTCTCGATGGGGAGCACCGGTTTTATTTGTTAAGAAGAAAGACGGAGGATTACGTCTTTGTATAGATTATCGGGGGTTAAATCAAGTGACCATCAAGAATAAGTACCCCCTGCCGAGAATTGAGGATCTGTTTGATCAACTAAAGGGAGCTTCAGTATTCTCGAAGATCGACTTATGGTCTGGGTATCACCAGTTGAGAATCGCCGAGAAAGACATTCCGAAGACGGCGTTTCGAACTCGATATGGCCACCACGAGTTCACAGTGTTATCCTTCGGGTTAACAAATGCTCTACCAATGTTCATGAACCTCATGAACAATGTGTTTCGAGAGTTGTTAGATCAGTGCTTCGTGGTGTTCATTGATGACATCATGATCTACTTGAAGAGCGAGGAAGAGCATGCCCAACACTTGCACCAAGTGTTAGGGATCTTGCGAAAGAATCAACTATACGGCAAGTTGTCCAAATGCGATTTCTGGTTAAAGGAAGTAGCATTTCTTGGACATATAGTATCCGCTGATGGAGTTTCAGTGGACCCGGCGAAGGTTTCTACCGTGACAGAGACGGAAATAAGGAGTTTCCTTGGATTGGCTGGGTATTATAGGCGATTCGTGAAGGACTTTTCGAAAATCGCACGTCCTTTGACCCAACTACTAAAGAAATGAGTAAAATACGAGTGGACGGATGCGTGTGAGACTGCGTTTCAGGAGCTGAAGAAACGACTCACAACCACACCCGTATTAACGCTACCATCAGAGGATGATGACTTCAAAGTTTACAGTGATGCTTCGAAGGAAGGGTTAGGATGCGTTTTGATGCAAGACTCGAGGGTCGTTGCATATGCATCACGCCAACTGAAACCTCACGAGGAAAATTACCCGACACACGACCTGGAGTTGGCAGCGGTCGTTTTCGCTCTTAAGATATGGAGGCGTCTGTACGGGCGAAAGTGTCGAATGTTCACCGACCACAAGAGCCTGAAATATATATTCACTCAGAAGGAGTTGAATTTGAGACAACGAAGGTGGTTGGAACTTATCAAGGACTACGATTTGGAGATATCAAGAGAAGGCGAATGTGGTAGCCGATGACCTGAGTCGGAAGACCCAACACGTGATCAACTCGTTGGTAATTCCGCCGGCATTGTACATAGATTTGGCAAGATTGGACGTGGAAATTGTGCATCCTGGAACAGTGAGTGAAACGGTCAATGCAATGGTTGCGGGAACTCCCATTTTTGACGAGATAAGACTCGCTCAACCGGGCGATGTCAAACTGGAGAGAGTAAAGAAGAGTATTGCCGATGGCAAGGCAATAGGATTTGCTATCCACGAGGATGGAAGCGTTCGCTTCAAAGGGAGATGGTGTGTGCCTCAGAAGTCGTTGAACTGAAACAACGACTGATGGAAGGAGGACATAACACGCCATATTCAGTGCATCCCGGAGGCGACAAACTTTACAAAGATCTGAAGAAGATCTATTGGTGGCTGGGAATGAAGAAGGAAGTGGCAAACTTCGTGGCAAAATGCCTCACCTGCCAAAGGGTTAAGGCAGTAAAACAAAAACCCTTAGGACTGATGCAGCCACTGAAGATTCCAAGTTGGAAGTGGGATAGCATCTCGATGGACTTTGTCTCGGGATTACCACGATCACCTAAAGGCATGAACAAGATTTGGGTGATTGTGGATAGGCTAACGAAGACGACCATATTTATCCCGATGATGGACACATGGACTATGGACCAATTGGCCCGAGCCTACATTGATAATGTGGTACGACGACGTAGAGTACCACATGACATCATTTCTGACAGAGACAGTAGATTTGTCTCTCATTTTTGGACGGAGTTACAAAAAGCTCTCGGTACTCAAATCAAAATGAGCACTGCATTCCACCCGATGACGGATGGACAAACCGAGAGAACGATCCAAACTCTGGAAGACATGCTGAGAGCATGCGTATTGGAGTTCAAGGGAAGTTAGGAAAACCATTTACCCCTAACTGAGTTTTCCTACAACAATAGCTACCATGCTAGCATTGGCATGGCACCGTTCGAGGCGTGGTATGGACGAAGGTGCCGGAGCCCATTGAGTTGGGAAGAAAATGATAAAGCTGTGGTAGTGGGACCACAACTTGTCGAAGATATGGCTCAACAGATAAAGGTGATCCAAGGGAAATGAAAGCCGCTCAAGACCGTCAAAAAGGTTATGCTGACGTGAGATGACAAGACCTAGAATTTCAAGTGGGAGATAGGGTCATGCTAAAGATATCACCCATGAAGTGGGTGATGAGCTTTGGTAAACGAGGAAAGTTAAGTCCCCGATACATAGGACCTTATGAAATTCTAGAACGAGTCGGAAATCTAGCCTACCGACTGGCTTTACCACCACAATTGGCTCGAGTTCATAATGTATTTCATGTCTCTCAACTAAAGAAATATGTGCCGGACCCGACACATATACTTCAACCGGAAGTGATCGAACTCGACGATGATTTGACTAATGAAGAAGTTCCAGTGCGAATTCTCGATGTTAAGGAAAGAGTAACGAGGAATAAAACCGTTAAGATGGTCAAGGTTCTTCGGTCGAACCATGAAAGTGAAACGGCAACCTGGGAATTGGAATCCGACATGAGAGAACGTTACCCGACACTGTTCCAAACCGACGCCGACACAGTTAGGGGGACATAACTGTAAGCTTAAGGGGAGAGGATGTCACACCGCGTATTTTTCATGTATTTTGTAAACAAACAAACAAATTCAAATTGTTTTGAACTATGTTATGGCTTGATCCCTTCACAGGGTACGTAGGCAGCTTAGAAATTTTAATTCTAAGTTCAGTCACAAAATAATAAAATAAACGAAAGGGTTAACTCTTAGAACGAGAAAAACCGAAACACAACTTCGAGGACGAAGTTGATTCTTAAGGATGGTAGACTGTAATACCCGAGAATTTTGCAACATAAATAATTAAATAATAAATAAATATAATAAACAAATAAAGTATCATGGGAATTGAGAAAAGGGAATTTAATCCAAGAAGGATTAAAGAAAATTTAATTAAGTAAATGGTCCCAAGATAACCCAATATAAATGGACTCATAGCTCGGACCAAAAATTAATTAAGGTCCACATACAAATAAAAATAAGAATTTGGAGCCCAAAAATTAGCCCGAAAAGCGGAGCCCAAGAACATAGGAGGATAGAAGTCCGAAAGAGAGGAGAAAAGGCCCGACGGATCGCAAGACCCAGCCCGGACCGAAGTCCAGGCGCTGGCCGCGCGGGGCGAAGGCTTTTGCCGTGCCAACCCCGCGCCAGATGGCATCAACGAACAATGCGAGATTTTCTCGCCCGATTCTGGATTTTCGACTTCGGTTGTTCACCTTGCGGCCCAAGACTCCTTGTAACAGATTTTGGACGTCCCCTA
The DNA here is from genome assembly GCA_030278955.1 of Hygrophila difformis. NCBI lineage: Eukaryota > Viridiplantae > Streptophyta > Magnoliopsida > Lamiales > Acanthaceae > Hygrophila > Hygrophila difformis. The sequence goes on from JAOANR010000010.1 coordinate 24,909,042, forward strand.
GGTCCCTAAATCTATAAATACTCGTTCCCGTCGACCCCGTATGTTTTTCAAACTCCTCACAATCTCTATACGTGTTCAAACTCAAATCCCGGAGCCGTCGAAGGCACGAAGGCAAGAGAGGAGACTGAGTTGGACGAAAATCCAAAGACTCCCGTCGTCATGGTAAGATCTTGTCCATTCCTTTCCATTCATGATTCGAAAACGAATCCTAACTTGATTCTTCTTCTATTCTAAACCCTAATCCGGATCTAGAACGAAGAGCCCGATGAATCTAGGAGGAAAACGGTGAACTGGAAGCCACGCCTACGAATCGATGAGCCGGATCATCCATAATCTTGTAAGTTAACCTTACTCTGGTTTGGGAGAATTAAATACACCCGACATAAAGATCTAATCAAGAACTCTAAAATCTGTCGATATGGAAAACCCTACGGTGCAGCGATCTCGCGTGAATTTTTCGAACATTAAAAACTATTCAAACGAAGAAACTTAAAACACAAAAAGCGTTCCTAAGACACTGAACTAAGTCGTGTAAAAATTTTGGAATTTTTCATCGAGTTTTGATATCTAAAATCGGTCTCGAACTAATCTGTTCTAAACTTAGATCTTGAAACATTGGCAGAATCTTGGTCCGAACTTGAGGTAGAGTTTGACACTAGATCTAGACCAAATTAGAACTTGTGTTGAATAGGAAACTTGTAGATCTATGCCTTATGTATCTTCTTGTAAAATTTCATCGAATTTGGAATTCGTTTGCTATGGTAGATTTCGAAATTATGAAACTGTTGCTGTGAAATTCGGATAGATTAATATTCTGACGAAAAACCAAGTTTTTTTTTTACTTGTTTCCTTCACTCGGATCGAAAAACTTAAAACACGAAACTTGTGCATCTTTGTGCTTTCGAGTCACTGGTGAATTTACAGAATTTTTGGACTTAAAATGAATTTTTAAATAATTTTGGAGTAAACAACGTCTTAAGGAAGTTGTATTTTAAGAAGCTTGTTGAAATTGTGAAATTGGCCTTTAAGGTTTTAACGAGTGGAAAAATCCCCTTGCAACTTGATTAATTTAAAATTAGGGGGCGAGTGCTCTGCAGTGTGCCCTCCTAACCGGGTCGTGCCTGAATGGACGATGAGAACACTTATGAGAAATTATGCCAAAACGGCGTGAGATATAGGGCCTACACTCTCGAGAATATCCGTAAGGGTTTCCCGAGGTTCCGGAGTGGTACTGGATATGGTGGATACGGCTGCGGCCGCCGGACTACCGGCTAAACTTGTTGAGATTGCGATGAAATCGCGAAACACTTGAAATACTTAATCTTGGAGTAATGGGGATAATTAAAATATTTATTTACTGCTTACATTTAAATTATTAGTGCTTTATTTACATTAATTACTGCTTTTATTTAAATTATGCTAAATGTATGATTGGTTAGAATCCATGATTTAATTTATGCAATCTATCTAGTTAATTAAATTAAATTGCGTATTAACTATTAGCATGCTTTTATTTAAATTTAATTAATGACTTTGAAACCCCATAACCATGTTATGTGTTAACTTACTCAGCACGTTGTGCTGACCAAACCGTCTCTTTTTTTTCCTTTCAGAGCACGGGGATTATGCGTGAGCATGTACACGCTGTAACACCCCGGTTTTGGTAACCCAGGCTGGGATGCCACCGCCACACCTCCCTAGCAAGACACGGTTTCTCCGAGCTTGCTAAAGAGATGCAAGGCCATGGTTTTTCAGAATTTAAAACATTCAAACAACCCATTCATATATAATTTAAAAAAATAATACATCAAAGTTGCAGCGGAAATATAAGTTGTGCAGCGGAAATAAAGTGTATGCAGCGGAATTTAAAATATAGGGCCGACATGGCCAAAACACGGGTTAAACAGGCCCGTTCATGCAAGTCATGTAAAATAAATAATTAAATGCCCAAAATGATCCCCCAATGTATGATCATGCTCCGTACTCTGTAATAGAAAAAAAAAATGAACGACGGTTTTTATCAGTATTATAAAATACTGAGTAAGTCAATCCTCACATAGCAATAAAGGGGTTAGATTTTTTTAATAATTAAGATTAGACTCTTTATCATGCATACAAAAACATTTTATTTACCAATTTAAAAATAAGAATTTATTAAAAAACTGTAAAGACACACTTAATTTCATAATTAAAAATTTAAGCATGGGCAATTATTTAAGATATGATTTAAAAACATGAATAGTGCCATAAGTAAATAAATAAAAATTTGAGCTTTTTAATATTTTCCCCGTTACGCCACCATCTCAACAATATATCATTTAGCCGGTGATCCGGCGACCGCAGCCAATTTCATAAGTATTATTTAGCCGGTGATCCGGCGGCCTCAGCCAATTTCATAAGTATCATATCTCATTTAGCCTGTAGCCCGGCGGCCGCAGCCTATCCGCCATACACAGTACCACTCCGTCGAGCCTCGGGTAACCCATACGGATATACCCGAGAGGGTAGGCCCGTTGGCCGAAGCCAAATCCGCCATATCCAGTACCACTCCGTCGAGCCTCGAGTAACCCATACGGATACACCCGAGAGGATAGGCCCAAAATAAGATGCCGTTTTGGCAATCTTTCGCGCGGGGTAACCATCGTCCATAAAGGCACGAAATGAATAATTAGGAGGGCACCCTGCAGAGCACTCACCCCCTAATTTTATGTAACCAATATCGTTTCAACTTTAGTGTAACGGGATTTTCAAAAATATAGCTTTATCATATAACAAGATTTCGATCGTTGTTTAGAAATTTCAAGATCTCACAAGTTTTAAAAACGATCGATGTCACAGTTTACGCCTTTTTAGTTTAAAAATCCATTTCTTAGGCGATTGATCTGAAATTTTCACAGTATCTCAAAAACATCCCAATGAACATCTTTTATGTTTTGAGTTTTTCGGAAAAAAGATGGGAAGCATGTCAAAAATCAAGTTTTCTACGCAAATAGTATGCTGCCAGGATTCAGGTTTGACACCTTTCAAAGATTCAACTTTTTAACATATCAAATGGACTCCAAAAATTCTAAAATTTTATATGCACATACTAGACATGATTATATACAACTTTTGTTTAGATCAAAAAGATTAGTTCGGACTAGAAATGATAGAAATATGCTCATCAAGTTCGGTTAAGGAAACTGTCAACTTTTGAAAATTCTTTAAAAACGCAGAATATGTCCGACACGATTTGGGGTATCAAAACTCGATGAAAATCTCTGAAATTTTTACACAGTATAGCTTAATATCTTAGGATCAAAATCTTAGTTTTGAGTTTTTCGGTTTGAACACTCGAAGTAAGAGTTTTGGTCGGATTTTAGAAAACACGTAGATTGGGGTTTTTAGGTTCGATTTTAACGTTTCATTTTAGATCCAATGTTTCGGATGCCCTTAAACCACCCATATTGATATGGAAGGCATTGACTTACAGTAAGTGAGTTCTTGAACGTCCTAGGGTCGATCGATTCGTCCAAAATCGCCACGAACGGATCTACGCAACACGTTCTTCTTCTCCTTTGGCCACGAACGTGTTTGCAAGTAAAGATCCGTAAGTTAGAATGTTGATTATGATCTTAAAACAATAAGGAAACTTGATTTACATCTTACCAACAATCCAAAGCCTGCAAATCCTTGATCCACACACTCCCTTGGTCGGATTTGGTTGCCGGAAAGTTGCCGGAAAGTCGTCGGAAAAGCAAGGACTAGTGTTTTTGGTTTTGGGAGAGCTTGGGAAGAAGGTGAGAGGCAATGGGGGGTTTCTTGGGGTAACTTAGGATGGTATAAACTGATTTTAGGGTGTTAGGAGCATATAAATCAAGATTGAATCAAGATTGCCACGTTTTGGACCCAAAATATGGCAAAAAAAGTCGCCAAAACGCGTCATGGCCGACTGCTACAGTAGCATGCTATAGTAGCGTGCTACAGTAGCATGCTACAGTAACTTTTTATATATATATATATATATATTTTTTTTTTTTTTTAATTTTTATATACATATATTAAGATTCTTATCTTCAAAAAATAAAAATCATAATGTGGGAATTATCTGTGATCGTTGGGACAATTCGATAAACTCGTTTCGAGTTGCTATCTTCCGATAAATAATTAATTCCGCTCTCTCGGAATTATTTCGGTTCTAATAATTAAATCCAATTCTTTATTTTTGGATTTAAATTTTTGATGGCGATTTCTCGGGTATTACACCAATAATGTCTCTTACCTCATTCTCATTAAGAAAGAGTCCTCCATTAATGGGAATGCATATTTTAATTATTATTATTATGTTAAGTTTTCAAAAGTCTTAATGTAATTGCCTATTAGAAAAAAAAAAAAACTTATCCACTAACTAACAATCCCATTACCCAATCTTGACAATGGTAGCAATAATAATAATTATAATATTATAATAAATAATAATAATAACAATATATACCAAAATAAGCTAGCATATAATTAAAAGTGATCTTGTAAGTCATACATAGCTCCAAAAAGGAATATATTCCTTATTTGAAAATGACAAGTTATTATTAATATTCCACCCTACAATTTCAAACAATAGTCAAATTATTCCCAATTATATTATGGCATTCTAGAATAATTCCATAAATAAAAATATGGGTAGAATGATTAATTAAGGATATATAGAAAATAGATAATTCTCATTATAATTTAAACATATGAATATATACATGTATATACATATGTACATGTTTGGAAAGATTATTTCAAGACCAAGGTATATATATGTGTATATAAACTTGTATATGGATTTAAAATATTCTATGAACCATATACTTATTACACTTGATATTGAAATCCATATGTTTATTTGAAAAGACAAATATATATATAATTTTCCAAAGTATGTTTTGTAGAAAATAATATACTAATCTTTAAGCAAATATTTGAACATATAAATATATATAGATTTGATTAAAAATCTACTTAGTGAATTAATCAAAAACATATATTCATATATATATTTCGGGCAATTTCTATGGTATTACAATCTACCCTCCTTAAGAATCAACTTCGTCCCCGAAGTTGCGCGACTTATTGACCGATTGATTGATTGCGGTTGTGTCATTGTGTTTTGTGGTTTGATATTATTTGACTGAACCCAGAATTGAAATTTCCAAGTTGCCTACGTACCCCGTGAAGGGATCAAGTCATTACGTAGTTCAAAACAATTTGAATTTGTTTATTTGGGATGCAAAATATTCAGGTCGTTACATCCTCCCCCCTTAAGACTTCAGTTATGTCCCCATAACTGCCTATACGCTATTCTCAAGAGGGTTCGGGTCAAGGTTTAAATGAGCCGTGCTTTTGAAATGGATTTGTTGTTTGGGAATCCAACAAAATTTTTGGAAAAGAGAGTGTTCTAATAAAATCTTGATTTTTATTACTCAACATGAGGAAGTTGTTTCGTACGATGAAAGAAATGGCAAAGGCCGAGGATTGCTATACTTAAACGTGCGCATGAGTTCTAGGATTAAGGCAAGATTAGTTTCTAGTTAGCGTTTCTAATTCGATGTCAAGCCTCTAAGTTTTCTAGGTGTAGCAAGAGATCTAAGTTAGAATATATCGCTTCTAAGTTCTCTAAGTTTAGGCAATGCAGTATGCACATGCAAATGATGATCCCCGATAAGTTTTATTTTATGCATGCATTTATTTATCCATGGGTTTTTTTAAAAAAATTTATCCTCATGGATTAACTAAAAATAAGGAAAAAGTTTGGGCCACTATATTGGGCCAAAAGTAATAATTTCGACTAAGGTAAAAACATGGGTATTGGGCCAAAATAATTGGGCCAAAAGCTTGGGCTCAAAATAATAATGATAGTTAAAAATAATGGTTTTAAAATAATACTAGTTTTCAAAATAATAGTTTAAAAATAACAATACTAGCCTTTTAAAATATTCTGGGCTATGTAAAATAATAGCTTTAAAATATTCCGGGCTCTGATACCATCCTGTAAAACCCCGGTTTTGGTAACCCAGGCCGGGATGCCACCGCCACACCTCCCTAGCAAGACACGGTTTCTCCGAGCTTGCTAAAGAGATGCAAGGCTATGGTTTTTCAGAATTTAAAACATTCAAACAACCCATTCATATATAATTTAAAAAAATAATACATCAAAGTTGCAGCGGAAATATAAGTTGTGCAGCGGAAATAAAGTGTATGCAGCGGAATTTAAAATATAGGGCCGACATGGCCAAAACACGGGTTAAACAGGCCCGTTCATGCAAGTCATGTAAAATAAATAATTAAATGCCCAAAATGATCCCCCAATGTATGATCATGCTCCGTACTCTGTAATAGAAAAAAAAAATGAACGACGGTTTTTATCAGTATTATAAAATACTGAGTAAGTCAATCCTCACATAGCAATAAAGGGGTTAGATTTTTTTAATAATTAAGATTAGACTCTTTATCATGCATACAAAAACATTTTATTTATCAATTTAAAAATAAGAATTTATTATAAAACTTTAAAGACACACTTAATTTCATAATTAAAAATTTAAGCATGGGCAATTATTTAAGACATGATTTAAAAACATGAATAGTGCCATAAGTAAATAAATAAAAATTTGAGCTTTTTAATATTTTCCCCGTTACGCCACCATCTCAACAATATATCATTTAGCCGGTGATCCGGCGGCCGCAGCCAATTTCATAAGTATTATTTAGCCGGTGATCCGGCGGCCTCAGCCAATTTCATAAGTATCATATCTCATTTAGCCGGTAGCCCGGCGGCCGCAGGCTATCCGCCATACACAGTACCACTCCGTCGAGCCTCGGGTAACCCATACGGATACACCCGAGAGGGTAGGCCCAAAATAAGATGCCGTTTTGGCAATCTTTCGCGCGGGGTAACCATCGTCCATAAAGGCACGAAATGAATAATTAGGAGGGCACCCTGCAGAGCACTCACCCCCTAATTTTATGTAACCAATATCGTTTCAACTTTAGTGTAACGGGATTTTCAAAAATATAGCTTTATCATATAACAAGATTTCGATCGTTGTTTAGAAATTTCAAGATCTCACAAGTTTTAAAAACGATCGATGTCACAGTTTACGCCTTTTCAGTTTAAAAATCCATTTCTTAGGCGATTGATCTGAAATTTTCACAGTATCTCAAAAACATCCCAATGAACATCTTTTATGTTTTGAGTTTTTCGGAAAAAAAGATGGGAAGCATGTCAAAAATCAAGTTTTCTACGCAAATAGTATGCTGCCAGGATTCAGGTTTGACACCTTTCAAAGATTCAACTTTTTAACATATCAAATGGACTCCAAAAATTCTAAAATTTTATATGCACATACTAGACATGATTATATACAACTTTTGTTTAGATCAAAAAGATTAGTTCGGACTAGAAATGATAGAAATATGCTCATCAAGTTCGGTTAAGGAAACTGTCAACTTTTGAAAATTCTTTAAAAACGCAGAATATGTCCGACACGATTTGGGGTATCAAAACTCGATGAAAATCTCTGAAATTTTTACACAGTATAGCTTAATATCTTAGGATCAAAATCTTAGTTTTGAGTTTTTCGGTTTGAACACTCGAAGTAAGAGTTTTGGTCGGATTTCAGAAAACACGTAGATTGGGGTTTTTAGGTTCGATTTTAACGTTTCATTTTAGATCCAATGTTTCGGATGCCCTTAAACCACCCATATTGATATGGAAGGCATTGACTTACAGTAAGTGAGTTCTTGAACGTCCTAGGGTCGATCGATTCGTCCAAAATCGCCACGAACGGATCTACGCAACACGTTCTTCTTCTCCTTTGGCCACGAACGTGTTTGCAAGTAAAGATCCGTAAGTTAGAATGTTGATTATGATCTTAAAACAATAAGGAAACTTGATTTACATCTTACCAACAATCCAAAGCCTGCAAATCCTTGATCTACTGTAACACCCCGGTTTTTGGTAACCCAGGTCGGGATGTCACCGCCACATCTCCCTAGTAAGACACGGTTTCTCCGAGCTTACTAAAGAGATGCAAGGCTAGGTATTGCAGTGTTTAAAACATTTAAAGCATTCAAAATAGCCCATACAATATAAATCGAAAATATTAATAGCATAGCGCAGCGGAAATATTTAGTTTAGTACAGTATCGCAGCGGAAAATATAAAAAGGGCCGACATGGCCAAAACACGGGTTAAACAGGCCCGTTCATAATATAGTCTAAGTACGAAATTTAAAAGCAAATTAAAAGTTCCCAAAATCCCATGCATGATTCGTGCTCACACATGCTCATTCCACATATTCTGTAAAGAAAGGAATAAAAACGGTTTTGATCAGCAAAATTGCTGAGTAAGTTAACACATGCATGATCGTAGGGTTTAAAAGCCATAAATTTAATAATTTAACAAAAGCATGGTAATAACATAATATTTGAGTTCATATAATTCATATCATATAGTACAATCTATCACAGGCTCTATGTAATAGCACCTATCACGTGGTTCAAGATAATAACCATAATTTAAATAAAGCATTTAATAATTTAATTGGACAAATATCATTTAATCTAGTTTAATTTAATTTAGAATCCCCATTACATTCCCGATTTGGTATTTCAAAGTTTCACGATAAAGATCGCGATGTCAACAAGTTTAGCCGGTAGCCCGGCGGCCGCAGCCGTATCAGCCATACCCAGTACCACTCCGGAGCCTCGGGAAACCCATACGGATATTCACGAGAGTGTAGGCTCTAAGTTTCGCCGTTTTGGCAATATCACATTTCAAGTATAGCGCGCGGGGTCACCATCGTCCATTACGGCACGAAGTGAATCGTTAGGGGGCACCCTGCAGAGCACTCACCCCTAATTTTAATTTATCAAGTTTGTAAGGGGATTTAGTTTTTAAAAATCTGACTTCCATTGTATTCATTTAGAAACAATATCTCAATTCGTTTCAACCCTAAAGGTTAATTCCATGTTTCAACAAGATTTCAAAATTTCGTTTCGGTAAATCACAGTTTACTCCAAAATTCGTCTAAAATCAGATTTAATTCCAAAAATTCCAAAATTTCATATCTGACTCGGAAACATCAAGATCTACAACTTTCGTGTTTTAACTTTTTCAATCCGAGATACCTAAGTAGGTCAAAACCGCTAATTTTTGCATAACAAGAAATCTGTCCGAGTTTACAGGTCACAGTTTAAAAATTTCAAGTTCTAACATATCAATTCAACTCCAAATTTAATGAAATTTGACAGGGATCATCTTAAGACATTTATCTACAACTTTCATGTTCGGCCAAAGATCTAAAACAGCCTAGATCCTATGTCAAAAACGAGATCAAGATCAATCCTAAGTTCTGTCCAAGATTTCAAGATCTAAAATCAAACAGTTCGGTTTCGACAGGTTTTCACATATCAAATCAATTCTAAAAATTCTCAAATTTTTACAGTAACTAGGTCTAAGTCTTAGGAACGTTTTTCGTGTTTTAAGTTTTTCCGTTTGAGTTCGTTTTAAGGGTCGGAAAAATTCAACAATCCTGTTGCGCCGGTAGAAAACGAAAGAGGACAGATTTATGATTCGTGTCAAATCTTTTAGGTTTCGAATGTTTTAAAATCTCCCAAAACCATGTAAGGTTAACTTACAGTATCTATGAACGTCGGGAATGTCCAATTCGGAGGCGTGGCTTCCAGATCACCGTTTCTCCTCTCCGTTCGTCGGGTTCTACGATCTAGATTCGATACGGGGGTGTAGAAAGAAAAAGGAGATGATTAGGATTCGTTTTCGAATCGTTTATTGAACAGAGATTGGACCGAGACTTACCACGACTATGGAGATCTGTTGCGAACTCGTCCAACAGCGTTCGTCTTGGTTTCGTGCCTCCGACGACTCCGGATTTAGGGTTTCGAACGTATAGAGTGCTTTAGGGTTTCGTAAACTTGTTCGGGGCTCCCAAGGGGCTTATTTATAGAATTCTAAGTCCCTAGGGCGTCCACGGCCGACCTAGAACTCTGGAGTCGAGAGGTGTTCAACCAAAAGTCGAAAAATCCGCGTTCGGGTGAGAGATTCACGCAACAAACAAATCTGTGGGGTGGCGCGGTCGTGGCGCGGTTTTCCCCTTCCAGCGCGCGGCCACCGCGCCGTCTACGCCTGGACTTCGGTCCGGGCGGGTCGTGCGATCCGTCGTGCTTTTCCGCCTCTCTTTCGGGTTTCTATCCCTCTATGCTCCCGAATTCCGATTTCCGGGGTATATTCGGGTTCATACTTTCTCTCTAATTTTATTCTTAGTCTAGTTGGATGTTTTGGACTCGAATACTCGAGTTCATTAGTGTCGGGTTTTGGTGTTCCATTTATCCATCCTTTTGTTTAATTAAATTCCTTTAATTCCTTTTTAAGTAAAAATCTCATTTCTCATTTCCTTATATTTGTTTATTTATTTTATTTGCTGGATTGGTTTATTTATTTATAGTATTTATTTTATTTATTATTTATTTAATTATTGTTTTATTTTATGTTGGAAAATTCTCGGGTATTACAGTCTACCCTCCTTAAGAATCAACTTCGTCCTCGAAGTTGTGTTTCGGCTTTTCTCGTCTCGTGCTAAGGTCTTGTGTTTGTTTTATTATGTTGTGACTGAACTTAGAATTAAACTTCTAAGCTGCCTACGTACCCGGTAAAGGGATCAAGCCATAACGTAGTTCAAAAGTTTACAAGATTGCCCGAAAAATTAGGGGGTATGACATCCTCTCCCCCTTAAGATTGCAGTTATGTCCCCATAACTGTGTCGGTATCGGTTTGGAACAATGTCGGGTATCGTTCCCTCATATCGGATTCTACTTCCCAAGTTGCCGTCTCACTTTCGTGGTTTGACCAAAGAACCTTGATCATTTTGATGGTTTTGTTCCTCGTTACTCGTTCCTTAGTATCGAGAATACGCACTGGGACTTCTTCGTAAGTCAAATCTTCATCGAGCTCAATTATCTCTGGTTGAAGTACATGTGTCGGGTCCGGCACATACTTCTTTAGTTGTGAGACATGGAAGACATTATGAACTCTATCTAAGTGTGGCGGTAAAGCCAATCGGTAGGCTAGAGTTCCGACTCGTTCTAGAATTTCGTAAGGTCCTATGTATCGTGGACTTAGCTTCCCTCGTTTGCCAAAGCGCATCACCCCCTTCATGGGTGATATCTTTAGCATGACCCTATCTCCCACTTGAAATTCTAGGTCTCGTCGTCTCACGTCGGCATAACTCTTTTGACGGTCTTGAGCGGCTTTCATCTTTCCTTGAATCACTTTGATTTGTTGAGCCATGTCTTCGATAAGTTGTGGTCCCACTACCACGGACTTATCGTTTTCTTCCCAGCTCAAAGGGCTACGGCACTTCCGTCCATACAGTGCCTCGAAAGGTGCCATGCCAATACTAGCATGGTAACTATTATTATAGGAAAACTCAATCAAGGGTAAATGAGATTCCCAATTCCCTTTGAATTCCAACACGCATGCTCTCAGCATGTCTTCTAGTGTTTGGATTGTTCTCTCGGTTTGTCCATCCGTCATCGGGTGGAATGCGGTGCTCATCTTGATTTGAGTACCGAGAGCTTTTTGTAACTCCGTCCAGAAATGAGAGACAAATCTACTGTCTCTATCGGAAATGATATCGTGTGGTACTCCATGTCGTCGTACCACGTTATCAATGTAGGCTCGGGCCAATTGGTCCATAGTCCACGTGTCTTTCATTGGGATGAATATGGCTGTCTTCGTTAGCCTATCCACAATCACCCAAATCTTGTTCATGCCTTTAGGTGATCGGGGTAGTCCCGAGACAAAGTCCATTGAGATGCTATTCCACTTCCAACTTGGAATCTCTAGTGGTTGCATCAATCCTAAGGGTTTATGTCGCACTGCCTTAACCTTTTGGCAGGTGAGACATCTCGCCACGAAATTTGCCACTTCCTTCTTCATTCCCGGCCACCAATAGATCTTCTTCAGATCTTCGTATAGTTTGTCACCTCCGGGATGTACGGAATATGGCGTGTTGTGCCCTTCCTCCATCAACCTTTGCTTCAACTCGGCACATTTAAGAGGCACACACCACCTCCCTTTAAAACGGATGCTTCCATCCTCGTGGACAGCAAATCCTATTGCCTTTCCTTCGGCAATATACCCTTTTATCTTCTCGAGCTTCGGATCGCCCGGTTGAGCGAGTCGAATCTCGTCTAATATTGGAGTTTCTACGACCATGGCATTGACCGTTTCTCCCACTGTGCCAGGATGCACAAGTTCTAACTCCAATCTTGCCAAATCCATGTACAATGCCGGCGGAATTACCAACGAGTTTGTCACGTGTTGGGTTTTCCGACTTAGGGCATCGGCTACCACATTCGCCTTCCCCTCGTGGTATGCTATCTCTAAATCGTAGTCTTTAATAAGTTCCAACCACCTTCGCTGTCTCAAATTCAACTCCTTCTGAGTGAATATATACTTCAAGCTTTTGTGGTCGGTGAACATTCGACACTTCCGCCCATAAAGATAATGTCTCCATATCTTTAGAGCGAAAACGACCGCTGCCAACTCCAGGTCATGTGTCGGATAATTTTCCTCGTGAGGTTTTAGTTGGCGTGATGCATAGGCTACGACTCTCGAGTCTTGCATCAAAACACAACCTAAACCTTCCTTCGAAGCATCGCTATATACTTCGAAGTCACCATTCTCTGATGGTAGTGTTAATACGGGTGTGGTTGTGAGTCGTTTCTTCAGCTCTTGAAACGATGTCTCACATGCTTCGGTCCACTCGTATTTTGCTCCTTTCTTAAGTAGCTGGGTCAAAGGACGTGCAATCCTTGAAAAGTCCTTCACGAATCGTCTATAATATCCGGCTAATCCAAGGAAACTCCTTATTTCCGTTGGACTTTTTGGAGTTGCCCATTCAGTTACGGCAGAAACTTTTGCCGGATCCACTGATACTCCATCAGCGGATACTATGTGTCCGAGAAATGCCACTTCTTTCAGCCAGAAGTCACATTTCGACAGCTTGCCGTATAGCTGATTTCTTCGCAAGATTTCCAACACTTGATGTAAGTGCTTCGCATGCTCCTCCTCGCTCTTCGAGTAGATCAGGATGTCGTCAATGAACACTACGACACACTGGTCTAACAATTCTCGGAACACGTTGTTCATGAGATTCATGAACATGGCCGGAGCATTTGTTAACCCGAAGGATAACACTGTGAACTCGTAATGGCCATATCGTGTTCGAAACGCCGTCTTTGGAATGTCCTTCTCGGCAATCCTCAATTGATGATACCCAGATCGCAAATCGATCTTCGAGAATACTGAAGCTCCCTTCAGTTGATCAAACAGATCCTCTATTCTCGGTAGGGGGTATTTATTCTTAATGGTCACTTGGTTTAGTCCTCGGTAATCTATGCAAAGACGTAGTCCTCCGTCTTTCTTCTTGACAAATAAAACCGGTGCTCCCCAAGGGGACGTACTCGGTCTTATGTAACCTTTTCCCAATAGCTCCTCGAGTTGTTCCTTTAACTCCTTCATTTCCAGTGGTGCCATCCGGTACGGAGCTTTTGAGACAGGCTCTGTCCCCGGAATGAGATCTATCGTGAATTCAAGATCTCTCTCAGGTGGCATGCCCGGAACGTCTTCAGGGAACACGTCCGGGTATTCTCTTACCACTGGTATGTTATCAACCTTGTTCTCTTCCGCCTCAAGGTTGTGCACGTAGCACGCATATAGTTCATACCCCTTACGCATCAAGTTATTTAGTTTAAGTGCACTAACGATTTTGTTACTTTTCTTAGGGGGCTGAGAGTAAAAGATAACTCTCTTTCCCCTACTTTTCGACAAGGTGATCTTTTGTTTTTGGCATTCGATCACCGCTTTATACTGGGATAGCCAATCCATCCCCAGTATGATGTCAAAGTCTCTTAAGTTAAATTCTACCAAGTTCGCGAAGAATTCTACGTTCTTTATCACTATAGGAATTCCGTTATATCGTTTAGAGCAAGACACTACTTCTCCAGAAGGCAATTGAATTCCTAAGCTAATTCTCTCGCACTTAGGTAGATCTAACTCAGGCACTATCCTTGATGCAATAATTGAGCAACTAGCTCCGGAATCAAATAAAATTCTAAGGGGTGTATTCAAAACGTGAAATGTACCTGCCAACACTTCTCCTTGCGCAGGCACGTCCGCTTGGTTCACCACATTGAGCCTCCCCACAGGGCGTCCCTGATTGCCCTGCTGATTCCCATTTGGCTGCTGATTTTGCTGTTGGTTTTGATTCTGCGGGGGCGGAGGTCGTTGGTTCTGGTTCTGGTTTTGCGGCCTATTTTGAGGGGGTCTGTACCCTTGGTTATTCCCATTTCGCCCGTTTTGGTTTTGAGGCTGTTCTTGCCCCGCGACCAAATCGTCCCTCTTCGTTATGTTCTCGAGCCTAGTTCGACATTCCCGTCGAACATGACCCATTCGACCGCATCGGTAACAAGCGCCTTGTTGCGGGCATCCCCTTGCCAGATGTGGTCGTCCACACCGCGGGCAAGGCGGTACCGGATCTTCTTGATTGAACCTCCTCCCAGTGTTGTTTTGTTGGGGCCTATTCGACCCTCTGCGCTGCTCGTTCCTCCCAGTGTTGTTCTCGTTTCGTGAATCTCGACTTCTCTTGTCCTGAGGACCCCTGCTGGACTCCCCACTCACTCTTCTTTTCAGCTGCTGCACGCGTGCTACCGCTACAGCGCGATCGTATACGGCTTGCAAGTCGGGGTAGTGTACTCCCGCGATCACTTCGCGCACAGACAGGTTCAGTCCCATCTCGAACTTCTGTGCCTTTTCCGCATCAGTAGGCACTAGCCTTGGTGCGAACCTCACCAGCTCCTTAAAGCGGGTGTAGTACTCTTGCACCGTTTGGCTTCCTTGCTTCAGTGACAGGAATTCCTCGTACATGGCAGCTTTGGTACTCAAGGGATAGAATCGATCCCTGAGTAGTTCCATCATCTCCATCCATGAGTAAGGCTCGTCATCTTCAGTTAGTTTGGCTTGCGTTGCTTGCCACCAGTCATCAGCTTCGCCTCCCAAGTAGTATGAAGCGACATGTACCCTTTCTCCTTCCGGACATTTGACCGCTCCCAGCAGCTTGTCGAAAGTCCGGATCCATTCCTCCAGTTTAGCTGGATCCTCCTCACCAGCATAGTGGGGCGGCTGGTAGGGATTCACCATCGCCAGGTAGTTAGGGCGAGCTTGGGGCGGAGGTACCGCCGCAGCTTGACCCTGGTTGACTTGCGCATTCCCGAGCGCAATCAACACTTCCTCTATCGTCCTAAGACGATCGCCCACATTGTTCGGTGCGGGGGCGTCCTGCGCACCTTGGGGTTGTTCCTCATCAGGTTGGATCGGTTCAGTGACGTTTGGTGGTGTTTCAGTAGGTGTTTCAGTGGTGGTTTGGGGAGCGGGTTGGGTTCTACCTCTTCCTCTTCCTCTGGGTGCCATTCTGGTACAAATATGATAGATTAGGGCTGGTGAATTTAGCATATAGTCTAAGCAATTTCTATGAATGTATATATGTGTAGTAATTTAGCACGTGGTGCTTTGTTCGGATTGAGGAGCATCGTATGCTTCGGGGTTTTATTTTATTTTGTTTTGTTTGTTTTGATTTAAACAAAATAAATCGGGCATTTTATTTCCTCAAAAGAAATTTTAGTACAAAAGTAGAAATATTTTTCTAGCAAAACAATGTCTAACAGTAGAATCTCTAGTGCCTCATGACGTCTCTCGGCGGGGTAGCAGGATCTTCCTCCGGATCTTCCTCCTCCGAACTCGGCGGTAGTAGGTCGTCAAAGATAGTGTTTAAATCTTGCCCGTGGGCATCGATGTATTCCTTTAGTATTAAGTTTTGTGTAGTGAGGGTTTGGACTTGGCGCTCGAGTTGGTTTATGCGGTGATGATCCGCCTCTCTCAAGTTGCCCATGTGATGTAAGTTGGCCTCCAATTGAGCCATACGGTACTTCATCTGCTCTAGGGTTTGGTGGGAATCGAGATGAACGCTCATCATCCTGACCATCAACTGCATCATGTCCTGACTAGCCATCTAGCGCGAGCAAGAGATCTAGGTTAATATTCGCCAAGATTCTAAGTTCAATTCGCCAAGATTCTAGGTTCGAGTTTCCAAGATTCTAAGTTCAAGTTTCGCCAAGATGCTAAGTTCAAGTTTCGCAAAGATTCTAAGTTCAAGTTTCGCCAAGATTCTAAGTTCAAGTTTCGCCAAGATGCTAAGTTCATAGCAGAGATGCAACATGCATATGCAAATGATATTTCCCCCCAATAATAATTTAATACCCATATATTTTTTTCCATGGGTTTTAAAATAAAATTTCTCCATGGAAATAAAAATTTAAAATTTAAAATATGTCGAAATATTAATAATAGCTTAAAAATAATAATGGTTTAAAAATAATAGTTTAAAAATAATAGTGGTTTAAATAATAGTTTAAAAATAGTAATGGTTTAAAAATAATAATTTAAAAATAGCCGGGCTCTGATACCAACTTGTAACACCCCGGTTTTTGGTAACCCAGGTCGGGATGTCACCGCCACATCTCCCTAGTAAGACATGGTTTCTCCGAGCTTACTAAAGAGATGCAAGGCTAGGTATTGCAGTGTTTAAAACATTTAAAGCATTCAAAATAGCCCATACAATATAAATCGAAAATAATAATAGCATAGCGCAGCGGAAATATTTAGTTTAGTACAGTATCGCAGCGGAAAATATAAAAAGGGCCGACATGGCCAAAACACGGGTTAAACAGGCCCGTTCATAATATAGTCTAAGTACGAAATTTAAAAGCAAATTAAAAGTTCCCAAAATCCCATGCATGATTCGTGCTCACACATGCTCATTCCACATATTCTGTAAAGAAAGGAATAAAAACGGTTTTGATCAGCAAAATTGCTGAGTAAGTTAACACATGCATGATCGTAGGGTTTAAAAGCCATAAATTTAATAATTTAACAAAAGCATGGTAATAACATAATATTTGAGTTCATATAATTCATATCATATAGTACAATCTATCACAGGCTCTATGTAATAGCACCTATCACGTGGTTCAAGATAATAACCATAATTTAAATAAAGCATTTAATAATTTAATTGGACAAATATCATTTAATCTAGTTTAATTTAATTTAGAATCCCCATTACATTCCCGATTTGGTATTTCAAAGTTTCACGATAAAGATCGCGATGTCAACAAGTTTAGCCGGTAGCCCGGCGGCCGCAGCCGTATCAGCCATACCCAGTACCACTCCGGAGCCTCGGGAAACCCATACGGATATTCACGAGAGTGTAGGCTCTAAGTTTCGCCGTTTTGGCAATATCACATTTCAAGTATAGCGCGCGGGGTCACCATCGTCCATTACGGCACGAAGTGAATCGTTAGGGGGCACCCTGCAGAGCACTCACCCCTAATTTTAATTTATCAAGTTTGTAAGGGGATTTAGTTTTTAAAAATCTGACTTCCATTGTATTCATTTAGAAACAATATCTCAATTCGTTTCAACCCTAAAGGTTAATTCCATGTTTCAACAAGATTTCAAAATTTCGTTTCGGTAAATCACAGTTTACTCCAAAATTCGTCTAAAATCAGATTTAATTCCAAAAATTCCAAAATTTCATATCTGACTCGGAAACATCAAGATCTACAACTTTCGTGTTTTAACTTTTTCAATCCGAGATACCTAAGTAGGTCAAAACCGCTAATTTTTGCATAACAAGAAATCTGTCCGAGTTTACAGGTCACAGTTTAAAAATTTCAAGTTCTAACATATCAATTCAATTCCAAATTTAATGAAATTTGACAGGGATCATCTTAAGACATTTATCTACAACTTTCATGTTCGGCCAAAGATCTAAAACAGCCTAGATCCTATGTCAAAAACGAGATCAAGATCAATCCTAAGTTCTGTCCAAGATTTCAAGATCTAAAATCAAACAGTTCGGTTTCGACAGGTTTTCACATATCAAATCAATTCTAAAAATTCTCAAATTTTTACAGTAACTAGGTCTAAGTCTTAGGAACGTTTTTCGTGTTTTAAGTTTTTCCGTTTGAGTTCGTTTTAAGGGTCGGAAAAATTCAACAATCCTGTTGCGCCGGTAGAAAACGAAAGAGGACAGATTTATGATTCGTGTCAAATCTTTTAGGTTTCGAATGTTTTAAAATCTCCCAAAACCATGTAAGGTTAACTTACAGTATCTATGAACGTCGGGAATGTCCAATTCGGAGGCGTGGCTTCCAGATCACCGTTTCTCCTCTCCGTTCGTCGGGTTCTACGATCTAGATTCGATACGGGGGTGTAGAAAGAAAAAGGAGATGATTAGGATTCGTTTTCGAATCGTTTATTGAACAGAGATTGGACCGAGACTTACCACGACTATGGAGATCTGTTGCGAACTCGTCCAACAGCGTTCGTCTTGGTTTCGTGCCTCCGACGACTCCGGATTTAGGGTTTCGAACGTATAGAGTGCTTTAGGGTTTCGTAAACTTGTTCGGGGCTCCCAAGGGGCTTATTTATAGAATTCTAAGTCCCTAGGGCGTCCACGGCCGACCTAGAACTCTGGAGTCGAGAGGTGTTCAACCGAAAGTCGAAAAATCCGCGTTCGGGTGAGAGATTCACGCAACAAACAAATCTGTGGGGTGGCGCGGTCGTGGCGCGGTTTTCCCCTTCCAGCGCGCGGCCACCGCGCCGTCTACGCCTGGACTTCGGTCCGGGCGGGTCGTGCGATCCGTCGTGCTTTTCCGCCTCTCTTTCGGGTTTCTATCCCTCTATGCTCCCGAATTCCGATTTCCGGGGTATATTCGGGTTCATACTTTCTCTCTAATTTTATTCTTAGTCTAGTTGGATGTTTTGGACTCGAATACTCGAGTTCATTAGTGTCGGGTTTTGGTGTTCCATTTATCCATCCTTTTGTTTAATTAAATTCCTTTAATTCCTTTTTAAGTAAAAATCTCATTTCTCATTTCCTTATATTTGTTTATTTATTTTATTTGCTGGATTGGTTTATTTATTTATAGTATTTATTTTATTTATTATTTATTTAATTATTGTTTTATTTTATGTTGGAAAATTCTCGGGTATTACATCTACACACTCCCTTGGTCGGATTTGGTTGCCGGAAAGTTGCCGGAAAGTCGTCGGAAAAGCAAGGACTAGTGTTTTTGGTTTTGGGAGAGCTTGGGAAGAAGGTGAGAGGCAATGGGGGGTTTCTTGGGGTAACTTAGGATGGTATAAACTGATTTTAGGGTGTTAGGAGCATATAAATCAAGATTGAATCAAGATTCCCACGTTTTGGACCCAAAATATGGCAAAAAAAGTCGCCAAAACGCGTCATGGCCGATTGCTACAGTGGCATGCTACAGTAACTTTATATATATATATATTTTTTTAATTTATATATATATATATTAAGATTCTTATCTTCAAAAAATAAAAATCATAATGTGGGAATTATCCGTTATCGTTGGGACAATTCGATAAACTCGTTTCGAGTTGCTATCTTCCGATAAATAATTAATTCCGCTCTCTCGGAATTATTTCGGTTGTAATAATTAAATCCAATTCTTTATTTTTGGATTTAAATTTTTGATGGCGATTTCTCGGGTATTACACCAATAATGTCTCTTACCTCATTCTCATTAAGAAAGAGTCCTCCATTAATGGGAATGCATATTTTAATTATTATTATTATGTTAAGATTTCAAAAGTCTTAATGTAATTGCCTATTAGAAAAAAAAAAAAAACTTATCCACTAACTAACAATCCCATTACCCAATCTTGACAATGGTAGCAATAATAATAATTATAATATTATAATAAATAATAATAATAACAATATATACCAAAATAAGCTAGCATATAATTAAAAGTGATCTTGTAAGTCATACATAGCTCCAAAAAGGAATATATTCCTTATTTGAAAATGACAAGTTATTATTAATATTCCACCCTACAATTTCAAACAATAGTCAAATTATTCCCAATTATATTATGGCATTCTAGAATAATTCCATAAATAATAATATGGGTAGAATGATTAATTAAGGATATATAGAAAATAGATAATTCTCATTATAATTTAAACATATGAATATATACATGTATATACATGTGTACATGTTTGGAAAGATTATTTCAAGACCAAGGTATATATATGTGTATATAAACTTGTATATGGATTTAAAATATTCTATGAACCATATACTTATTACACTTGATATTGAAATCCATATATTTATTTGAAAAGACAAATATATATACAATTTTCCAAAGTATGTTTTGTAGAAAATAATATACTAATCTTTAAGCAAATATTTGAACATATAAATATATATAGATTTGATTAAAAATCTACTTAGTCAATCAATCAAAAACATATATTCATATATATATTTCGGGCAATTTCTATGGTATTACAATCTACCCTCCTTAAGAATCAACTTCGTCCCCGAAGTTGCGCGACTTATTGACCGATTGATTGATTGCGGTTGTGTCATTGTGTTTTGTTGTTTGATATTATTTGACTGAACCCAGAATTGAAATTTTCAAGTTGCCTACATACCCCGTGAAGGGATCAAGTCATTACGTAGTTCAAAACAATTTGAATTTGTTTATTTGGGATGCAAAATATTCGGGTCGTTACACACGCATGGGAATTTTTGGGAACATTGCATTTTGAATTTTTGCATTAGACTATGACTTGCATGAACGGGCCTGTTTAACCCCTGTTTTGGCCATCTTGGCCCTATTTAAATTTCTGCTGCAATACTTATAGTTAAATATTATTTCCGCTGCACTATTATGATATTTTTCGAACTATATTGTATGGGCTTTTTGAATGTGTTTTAAATATTTTAAATACTGCAATACCATAGCTCTGCATCTCTCTAGCAAGCTCGAAGAAATCGTGTCTTGCTAGGGAGGTGTGGCGGTGACATCCCGACCTGTGTTACCAAAAACTGGGGTATTACAGTGGCGGGCGACGGAGTGATGGATTTGAGTTGCAGACTTGCTGTTTGAAAACTAATTGCGGGTGAGGCGAAAAGAAGAGAAGAGAGAGGCGATGAAGAGAAGAGAAGACAGACATAGTAATGTAACTAGGGCCGGGACAATTTTTTTTTTTAAAAAAAACATGAACCCGTGATCCGTTTGGGTAAGCCCGTTTGGGCCGTTTTTAAACGGGCCTTTAATATTGAGGCCCAATCCACATAATTTAGGTTGCGGGGCGACGAAGCCTTTGGATTACGAGGCACGTGCTTCTTTCTTCCTTTTTTACTTACATGTATCGTGTAGGGCTTTTGTATTCCTTATAAATAGTCCCTCCATCACTTGTAACATCATCTTTTGTTGAATATATCAAAACTTTGCACACTTGTAAGTTTTTTCCAAAAGATCACAACTCGCCCAAATGATACATAATCATCTTGGGTAACTTTCATGAACCCTGTATTGTATTATGATGTATTGTATTCTTTAATGCGACAACTATTAAATATTATCTTTTATATATTATTTTTAATATATTAATTATTTTTAAATTATGTAAATATTATTTTTTAAAATATTATTTATTAATATGTTAATTATTTTTTGATTTAATTATTATTTTGCATAACAGCGGCTAGGAAAGATTTAATTATTTTTAAATCAACACCAAAATGTTATATACAGTGTTTGGTGTTGATGTTGCATTTTTTTTTTTGTGAATATAGGATTTTATTGCAGAATCGAGCTATTACAATTGCTCTGTTGGTTTCCAATACATATACCACCAAGTAATTACACAAACCAGTATGGCTACTCAATCCCACCAAGCTCAGTCACTACCACAATTATCATATATCCAGCAACTTAAGACTTCGAACTGCTCAGCCAACAAAACTGGATTGTGTTTAGAACTTCATATCCATGTTTCCATGGTGTCCTCCCCCGCTGCACCTCGACGAGCCCAACTGTCTCCCATCTCATTGCACTCTCTCATGATATGTCTAACCTGAATATCACCTCCGAATTTCAGAATAGCATTGATAGGAGCCATGATCCGGTTTCAAACACCACCCCACCACATTTTGTGAATCACACTCTATGATTATTTTGGGAAGGGGGAAGCCATGATCGCTCAGAATCCTTTTGCACACTCTATTTAGAGCTGTCAACTCAGCTTCGTTAGAGTCCTTAATTCCGATATACGCAGACAGAACGAAAATCACCATCCCATCATCATCCCTTATGACTCCTCCAACCCCTGCCGGACCCGGATTGCCAAATGACGATCCGTCTGTATTGACTTTCCAGCACCCCTTCGCAGGCCTTTCCCATATCATCCCAATACGCGATCTTTGACCCCTGCTACTCACTGTCTGGTATAGACCCATTGGAAAATTCTCTTCCAGGCACGCTACATTCATATCGATCCCTCCCCATGCTGATTGCCACCACAACCCAATTCTCCATCTTAACTCCTCTGTTGCACGAGAGTAATCAAACTGTTGAGCTTTAAATACTACAGCGTTCCGCCATTTCCAAATTGTCCAAATGATAGCGGCACCCGTCACCAGCCACATCTCCTTCCCTCCTTGATTTGGCCGACTCCCAAACCACCAAGCCAATAATTGTCTAGCCGTCCTAGGAATGCCCCATTCCATCCCGAACCATGATACACCTTTGTACCACAACCGGACAGTGACCACACACCGGCAAAACAAATGATCTATCGATTCCATTTCACGTTCACAGCAAGGGCACAAAGCATTTGAAGAATCAATACATCCCCTCCTTACCAGTAGTTCTCGAACAGGGAGGGCAG
Source organism: Hygrophila difformis (assembly GCA_030278955.1). Lineage (NCBI taxonomy): Eukaryota > Viridiplantae > Streptophyta > Magnoliopsida > Lamiales > Acanthaceae > Hygrophila > Hygrophila difformis. Next base: position 24,931,927 of record JAOANR010000010.1, read on the forward strand.
CGTGAAACAATTTCCATATCAATAGTCTTGTCTTCATTGGACATTTAATCCTCCAAATGGTCCGCCATATCCACCTATTCTCAATCGTAGTGGCATCCTCATTTCGCTTCCTGCATGCAGCTACTGAAAATCTCCCACTTCCAACCTGTATCCACACGATCTTATCCTCCATAAATCTATTCAGAGCCTGCCTTTCAAGTATTTGCATCATATGATTCCAAATGTCTTTTTCCCAATCAAAAACCTGTCTACGTAATTCAATGTGCCATTCCCAAATAAAACCATTCCATTTACCGAATTCAGAGACCATTCCCGACTTATTCACTGATAATGCATACAATCTCGGGAAAGAATCCTTTAAAGTAATGTCCACATCCGTCCATCTGTCAAGCCAAAATCGAGACTTACATCCGTTCCCAATCTGAATTTTAAAGCCGCGTCCATGTCCCTCCAGACACTCAGAATCCCAAACACTAGAAATCCTTCCCCAAACTGACCGACCCTCCTGCTTATCCGGCACAAGTGGACCTCCCCTTCCATAATATTTAGCATTGATGACATCTTTCCAAAGGTTATTCTCATTTCCGAATCTCCATCTCCACTTCAATAATAGAGCTGCATTATAATCCTCAATCTTCCAGTTTCCTAATCCTCCTTCTCCCTTTCGCGCACTTATCACCTCCCAACTAATAGAATGTAGCTTCCGTCGTCCATCCCATTCGCCCCAAAAGAATCGACGTTTCAACAGCTCTAACCGCTCTGCCACTGCCCTCGGAATTTTATAAATAGACAGAAAGTATGTTGGTAGACTGCTAAGGACCGAATTAATCAAGCAGACTCTCCCTTGCTTGAGTTAACATTCATCCCTTCCACCCTGCCAACCTTTTCTCCACTTTATCTAAGACCGGTTGCCAAATAGCCAACCCATTAACCCTACCTCCAATGGGTACGCCCAAGTAAGTCAACGGCCAGCTCCCCACATCACATCCCATAATTACCGCTGCTTCACTTTCTAACTGTTGTGTACAGTTAATCCCATAGATTCTGCTCTTCCCAAAATTTATGCGTAATCCCGTCGACGGAGTCAAACACCGGAGTATTCTTTTAATGATTCGAACCTGTTGGACGTCACCCTCACAAAACAAAATTGTGTCGTCCGCATATTGGAGATGGGAAATAATCGGCCCCTGACTCTTTTAATGCATTATGATGTATTATATTTAAAATAATTAAATAGAAAACTAAAGTTTTCTATTTTATGAATAAATGATAAATCATATATTAAAAATAATTAAATCTTTCCTAGCCGCTGTTATGCAAAATAATAATTAAATCAAAAAATAATTAACATATTAATAAATAATATTTTAAAAATAATAATTAAATAATTTAAAAATAATTAATATATTAAAAATAATATATAAAAGATAATATTTAATAGTTGTGAGATGAATAAGGAAAAAAAGAATGAATAAAAATTAATACATCATAAACCTACCCTTCCCCCATGTATTAATTCATACCAAACATAGAATAGTATTATTTTAGTATATAATATTAACTAGAATTACCCGCCCGCGCAATGCGCGGGAAGAAATGTTTCTAAAATATTAATGAATTTTAATTATTTAAAGATTTAACAAAAGAATAAATTGTTATCACAATTGAATGAAATAAAATGTAAAATAGTACTACCCGCCCGCGCGATGCGCCGGGCTCGGATTAGTTATTAATATATTTCATGAAAAAGTATTATGACATTCTCATTGTGGGAACATATGTACATAAAGGAACTAACATAACAATACTAAGAAAAATAACATCACATTTTATTTTATTTGTTTATAACAAAAAAATATTGTAAAATTATCTATATCGTGAAAGAAAAGAATTTTTATACTATATATTATAAACTTTTTATGTATACAATATTTAATTTATAATCTTTACTATTATAGGTTGCTCTAAATGGGTCAAGCTCGCGGGGCACTGCCCGCAAAATTACCCATATTATTATAGGTTGCCCTAAATGGGTCAAGCCCGCGGGGCACTGCCCGCAAAATGACCCATTTAGAGTCTCATTATTGAATATTAGTTAATATTGTTTGTAAAATTAAATATTTAAAATAACGTCACCAAACATTTAAATCATTCTCCTTTGGTTGCTTATTAAATTGTAAATTGTTATACAAATAGTTGGTATATTCTAGTATTTTCTATTTATTTATCTTTTTGAATCAGCTTTTTTCTTATTAAAATAAAAAAAAATCATCATCTTTGAATTGAAATTAAAAAAAAAAAAATCAAGCATTTTGAGTTCATTACCACCCCTGATGCTCTCTGGCCTCTCAGGATTACAAACAGGTACATGATTCAGGAAGAAAACATGCCAATTATGATTCATAAAGAAAACATGCACATTTTATTGGATCTTTCCAAGTCACTGAATTGAAATCTCAGAATTAAAATTGAGCTACTAAGGGTATGTTTGGAAAATAATTAGAGTTTAGCATCTGGAGTTTGGAGTTTGAAATTAATGGGTTAAAATAATTTTAAATTTGAATAATGATGTTTGGTAATACAATTTTAAATTAGAGTTTAGAGTCTAGAGTTTGGAAAGCTAAAAGCTGGGGGAGAGGAGCGTTCAGAGTTTAGAGATTAGAAATTAAAATTTGACGGTTGCTGTAATTAGTGTTTACTATATATAGGATTTAGGCTATTTTTAGTATGTAATTTAAAAGCTAAACGCTAATCGCTAGCGTTTGTTCCCAAACGCAATCTAACAAATGTTGTCAAGTATTCATACTTTATCACAGAACACACAGAGATCAATATAAATCCATTGTTGTTAGCAGTGTGAATAAAAACATGATATAACATATATTTGGATGGTTGAGCATCAAAAAATATTTCATAAAAACATATCGACATGAGAAGGAAAAACACCTTGTGTCAGCGTATAACTTAATATTGTGTTTCCAAATTTTCTTCATTGATCAATTCAAAAATCCATTGATTTTTTTCCGATTTTCTTCCCGATTTTAATAATTTAACACAATAATTTAATATTGTGTTCCCATTTTCTTCCAAAATTTTCTTCATTGATATTTAGTTTCCATAATTTGGGAAACTAAATATTCAGTGAACTAAATATAAAGTAATCTTATCCGATAATAATTCCTCCACATTAATTAAAGTAATCACTTGTTAACATTAATTATATTTCTTCATTGAATAATTCCTCTAATCCCTAATTTTCTTCCGGATTTTATTCAACAATAATTATTCAATATCCATTGATCATTACATTAATTGTGAATATAATATAATTAATATTAATGCGAATAATTATTGAAGGAATTATTCATAATTTTATTTAATCTTAATCAATCGTTGATGTGATTACTTCATATTATATTTTTAGACATTTTTGGGAATATTGTTAGGGATTCATTGAGATAATAATCAAGAATAGAAATAATTTACCTTTTTGGAATTATTTACTAAAAATTATGTATTTAAACAAAATACATGTTCTAAAATTTAGTTTCCATTTTATAATTTAATATTGTGTTTCCAAAATTTTCTTTATTTATCAATTCAAAAATCCGTTGATGTGTCTTCCCGATTTTAATAATTTAACACAATAAATTAATATTGTGTTTCCATTTTGTTCCAAAATTTTCTTCATTGATATTTAGTTTCCATAAGTTGGGAAACTAAATATTCAATGAACTAAATATAAAGTAATCTTATCCGATAATAATTCATCCACATTAATTAAAGTAATCACTTGTTAACATTTATAAAACACCGTAAAATTTCGAATAATTTTTTTAATTAATGATATTAAAATTTTACTAAAATAAAAAAAAGTCAAATAAATTAATCTACCGCTAAATAATTTTGAGAATGAAAAAGAAAGAAATGATATTTTTGGAACGATAATTATTTAATTAATTCTGACAAATCTTGAGCAGAAATCTAGATAATTAAAATCCTTAAGCGCAAGTGCAATAGAACTATTTTAGAGTACGAGTCAATTCACTAACACTTGGATTAGTCTGTTAAGAAGTGAATAAGTATTAAAAGTGGATTGGAAAATAGAATTAAATCCTTACAATTAAATTAAAATATTCAAAGAATCGTTCGACCCTCTTTCAAGAATTTCTTTCTTTTCCGCTCATGGCTGATGAAGAATTGGCGGATCATGGCGGTGTTCCACCTGATCTCGATGCCTCTCGTTATCTCAAACGCTCTCGTTCATCCTTCAGCGATGTAGTTCGAAAAGGGGCTGGATTTGTTCATGTTACTTTGGAGGATGACTCGGAAGATCTTGCCGGTGACCCATCGGATATTGTTACTACTTTCGTCGATGGTGCTCCAGTTGTAACCTTCTCCCCTTCGTATAAAGAACGCCTCATTCATCCATGGATTAATTCCTTAATCATCAAGGTGGTAGGTCGGAACGTTTCTTATCGGATCTTGAAGTCAAGATTGGAACATATTTGGCCGGCCTTTCGGTCTATCCCTCTTATTGATCTTGATCAAGGTTATTACGTGGTGAAATTCCAGTCGCAAGAGGACGCTCTTTTTGCTCTGACGGGGGGACCTTGGATGGTGTCCGACCATTATTTGCACGTCCAACCATGGAGCGAAGATTTGATTCAGATACGAACGTTATCCATTCCATGGTTGCATGGGTGCGTTTACCTAAACTGCTAACATTTGTCTATACCCGGCGGACGCTCCATCATTTGGGCACCCTCATCGGGGAGGTCGTGAGCATCGATTCTAACACTGATAAATCTGCGAGGGGAAGGTACGCTCGGTTGGCCATTAGGTTTCCTTTGTCTAAGCCGCTTGTTCCACACATCACTGTTGGAGATCGCATCATCAAACTTGAATACGAGAATCTCAAGCTTGTTTGCTTCAAATGTGGGTTATATGGTCATGTGCAATCTAAATGTCCGGATACCCCCAATACGGATTCCTGTCCTCAAGAGAATTATGAGGTTGACGAGATTGTCAATAATCCCATTCAGTCGACTTCCACGTACGGACCCTGGATGATTGCGCAAAACTGTCGCCCACGTCCTACCCAATCTAGAGGCCCGCCAGCTTAATCTTTTCCCCAGTTTCGCAATCGTTTTGCTGCCCTTGATGAAGAACGGGATCATATCCCACCTGAATCCGAACATGCAGATCCCATGGATGATGGTTCTCCTTAGGCTTATTCCCCACCCCCCAAACACCATCCGCCTCCGCGGGCTAATTCCAAACTTAATGTCAACCGCCCCAGAGGACGTTCACCACCTCCTGCCCCTGAAGCTACGGGTTCTCATGCCGTGATTCCTGGCTGGTTGCCTCAGCCCTCGGGTGCCAGAATGATGGTAGTCAAAACATCTTTGCCCACAGATCATCATGCAGTCGTGATTGTAAATGACCCTTCTTCCCAAGCTCGTAGCAAGGCTGGCTCCCTTGTTGGTCCACAGGGAGGTCGACCACCTGATCCGTCTAAATTGGTCTTATCAGATCCCATGGACGAAGGGGATGATCGGGTGCCTGCTAGTCCCGTCCGGGCTGCAAGCCTTCCGGCCCACTTTCGTAGCTAAGTCTCTAGTCCGCTTTTCTTCGTCTTTCTTTCTGTCATTAATCTGAATATTGCTTGTTGGAATGTACAGGGAGCTGGTTCGAAGGAATTTTGTCGAGAGTTTAGGGATATGACATCCCATAATCGCATTGGTTTCATGGCTATGTTTGAACCACGTATCAGTGGTGGCAAAGCTGATAAATTTGTTTTTAAGAGTGGTTTTCATAATTCTTTTCGTATCGAAGCGGCCGGTTTTGCTGGTGGGATTTGGCTTCTCTGGAAGGATGATATCAAAGTCGAGATTCTGGAATGTCATTCTCAATTCATTGATTCCAGAGTTCAAGTTGCTGATATTTCCTTTTTTGTTACCATGGTCTATGGAGCCCCGAACAAATATTATCATTCTTGGTTGTGGCCTGAGTTGTCCCGTATCAATCGCCACAGGCATGGTCATTGGTTAGTCGGGGGCGATTTGAACTGTTTATCCAGAAACTGTGAATCCCGGGGTGGGGTGAAAACAAGCTTTGTGTACTCGGAACTCTCCAGGTGGACTAAGATCAACGACATGATTGAACTTAAAACATTTGGGAGCCAATTTACTTGGGCCCGTGGTCCTCTCAGGAGACGTTTAGATCGTTTGCTTGGCAATAAGGAGTGGCTCGATCTTTTTCCCCAAGGCACGGTGGAAGTGCTTCCTAGGATTCTTTCGGACCATGCTCCTTTACTCCTTAGGTTAACTGATAGTCGAAGGGAGCGAGTGTTTTCCCCTGATAAGTTGTTTCGCTTTAATATTTGTTGGCAAGATCTTCATAGTTTCCAGAATATGGTCCAATCTATTTGGAAGAAAAATATCCCTCTCATCGACAAGTTTGAAGATTTGCGAGTGGCATCTTCTGATTGGCACAAGAAAGTCTTCAACAATGCTGGCCGTAGTAAGATACGTATTCGTTCCAGGCTTGCTGGTATTGAGAAGGTCTCATGCTGGATAGAGAACCCTTTTCTTAAACGCCTCCATGCTCAATTATGTTCGGAACTTGGTCAGATTTTAGAGGTTGAGGAACTCAACTGGATTCAGAGAAGCGTTAGGGACTGGTCTGTTGCTGGAGATCAGAACTCGAATTTTTTTCACAATTTTGTCAAGCTTAGAAAGTCTAAGAAATTATTCTCTATCCTTGAAGATGCTGCGGGCCATGTGTTTATGGGGGATGAGGCTATCAGGGACATGGTTACTTCATACTTCGAGCACCTGTTCTTTGACAATTCTTCTAGTCCAGCTTTTTCTAATCCCCTGATTGGTCAGATCCCACATCTTTCGTCAGCTGACTCCCTTTTTTTGGGTTCTGAACTCTCAGACGAAGAAATTTGGAAGGCTGTGCGTGGTATGGCTCCTTTGAAGGCTCCTGGCGCCGATGGTTTTCACGCGGCCTTTTATCAGCAAAACTGGGCAGCTGTGGGTCCTTCTGTTTGTGATTTTGTGAAGGACTGTGTAACACCCCGGATTTGATCACCCAGGCCAGGGCATTACCGCCACACCTTCCCAAGCAAGACGCGAACCATTTCGAGCTCACTTGAGAAGATGCTAAGGCTAAGTTGTACCAATACTTAAAAATAATTTTTTAAAAAAAAAAACCATTCAATAAGTGCCCGAAGGTTTAAATCTGAGTTAAGTCTAACATACATAATTTAAAACAGTGCGTAAGCTAAGGGCCAAACACGGCCAAACATGAGTTTGGGATTCGTAAAAGAAAGAAAACAAGTGCGACAAGTCTTCGGAAATTCCCATCCCAAATGTAAATGCATGCGCTAATCTTCAACATCTGAAAAAAATTAGAGACAACGTATCTATCAGTACAACGATACTGAGTAAGTTAATGTATAGCATAACAAATTTTAAAGTTTTTAGAAGAGAGATTTAAAGATAGAATTTGTAATTTAAAAAGGAAGGTCGAGTAAAAATAATTCCGGAAGATTCTTACACTTTGCCATACGAATAATATATCATTGCTCATTATTATCGAGAAATATCATTCTTGGGGAATCAAACCCACAAGAGTCCAAACATATTCTTTTACCAATGTTTCCATATGGTCGAGGACCTCATTGTTTCCAGAACTCAAATACCTTCGTTTACCATTGTTCATTATGATCGAGGACACCTCGTCCTTGGGGAATCGAACCCGCAAGAACCCAATATACATCCTAGGGAATCGAACCCATAGGAATCAACAATATCCTGGGGAATCGAACCCGCAGGAAAAACATAAACATTGGGGAATCGAACCCACAAGGCAAGTGAAAGTAGCGGACCCTATACAGACACACTCCGGAGCCCTAGGTAACCCATACGGATACACCTAGGAGTATAGACTCATACAATCACGCAACATAATTTCCTTGGCGCCGTTTTGGCCACCAAAAAGAGGGGGCGGCCCAACGAGCTCACGCCAAGTGCACTTACCCTCCAAAATTGGGCATCTAACTCGATCAAAACTCACAAAGTTTCAAAATCCACATTTTAATCATTACAACCCATGTCTACATTTCCAGAATTCATAAGATTCACAAAAGAGTAGCAATCGACTCAATAACCATCAAAACGTACGAAACCAAGTTTTACCGGTAAGACCACACCGTAGCAGTTTTCAAAATCGTATAAGGAAATGTAGTAAAACTTTGTGGAAAATTCTGAAAATTTTACAGGTGCTAGGAGACATCAAAATAAACGTTTTTCTCAGAAATAGGCCTTAGCAAATTCGGACTCTAAGTTGCCCAAAAAAAATCATTTCAGAAACTCATTCGAAAAGGGGTGCAGAGATCACTGTTCATTCGATCACAGTTTGTTTGAAAATCCATAACAATTCGAGGGTTGATCCAAAAATTCTGAAATTTCACAGGAGTAATCTAGACACATAGATGAACAATTTTCATGAAGAAGTCGACCATAAAAAACGACCATAGCTAGGAGTAATACGGGCAACAACACTGACTATTCCTATGAAACGAATTCTGTCAACACAAACTCAGAAAATACCAGATCTGTTTTCGACGATCAAATCAAATCCAAAAATTTTGAAAATTTACAGAGATCATCTTTAAAGTGTTACGAACATTTTTCATTTAGACAAGTTCTTCCAAAAACGAAAGGATCTAGGCGAGAAAAGCACAACCATAAAATCTACTCGGAAGAAACCCTAAAAGACAGATTTGGCACAAGATGAAAATCGAACTACATCTCGAAGAATACTCAACCAAAAGCTCCAAAATTTGAGATGCACAACACTAACTTACATATCAAGAGATTAGTGTCGAAATCCTCCTCCTTGATTGCTCCAAAATCAACCAACACAGTCCCACTCTTCCACAATCTATCGAATGGATCCTATTTTGGTTTTGATGGAAGAAAGTTTGATGTTAGGACTAGAAATCCGACTCTAAGGACAAGGATTTGGATTAGAAACCTTACCCACTTGTAGAAGAAGGGATTAGGACCTCCCAATTCGTCCAAGGCCTCAAGAACAAGAACAAAACCCACACAATCTCACCAACTCTCCAATGGAAAATCTGAAATTCGGATTATGGAATGAGGGGTGGTTTTAGGGCTGGTTTGGATAATATTTGGAGTGCATAATGTTCCCAATGACTGACATTAAGACCCTAGGGAAGGTAGGCATGACTCAATGCAGTCAATCTCGAAAATACATCCTATTAACTCCCATTCATCTCACCAATTTCCCAAGGGGTTCAATGAATGCATCATATACATGTATCCAACCTTATCTCAACTTGTAAGGTTCTAGATGCTTCTAGATTTATCCAAAAGGAGTCTCAACACACCCCCAATGGTCTAAGACATGATGGTGGCTCAATTCATGCATCCAAGTTCGGAGTTAATGCTCAAACCGAGCAAAAACGCGTGCAGCGTTTGGAAACGCTGCCTACTGGAGGGTGGCGCGCACCGCGCGGCCACCGCGCCACCTTCAGGCTGCGGTTTTTTTTTTTTTTTTTTTTATTATTATGATTTTTAATTTCTAAAAATCATAATATGAAATTATCCGAGATCGTTGGATAATCCGATAACTCTCTTCGAGTTGCTATCGTCCGAAAATATTTAATTCCGCTCTCTCGGAATTATTTCGGTTGTGATAGTTAAATCCAATTCTTTAATTTTTGGATTTAAATTCTCGACGTCGATTTCTCGGGTATTACAGTCTACCCCCCTTAGAAATCAACTTCGTCCTCGAAGTTGGGTCGCACTCGGAAAGCAACACCAACATAAGTAGTTTTACACGCATAGAATTATTGAGGCTCGAAAATTAAATTCTTACCTCAACGCGTGACATCTCTGTGGGGGTATCACATCCTCTCCCCCTTAGGAGCGCAGTTATGTCCCCATAACTGCCTATGAGTTTTCTTGCTGGTTGCGATTCTGTTGTGATCTCTGTCCTTGATTATTGGGATGATTTGGCCCAGTCAGACAATTCTCGTGTGGAGGGTTCACCAGATCCAACCTCTTCTCGATCATCTCCTCACGAATATTGCATTCTCTAATCATGTGGTCTTCCCCACCACATCTATAACAAGTTCCACGCTTAGGGCACTCGCGTACCAGATGAGCTTTGTGGCACTGCGGACATCGTGGTATGGATGTACCCCGGGTGTCATTTCTTCTGTTGTTCAAACCTCTGTCTGCATTCTCCTTAGGTCTATTGAACTTAGCTTGACCATTATCCTTCCTCAATTTGTTATTATTGTTGCTTCGATTCTTTTTCTCAAATCCTTGCGAGCCCTTGGTCGACTCACCATTGTCCTTACGCTTCAACCGCTGGACATGAGCGATTGCTACTGCTCGGTCATACACGACTTGTAGAGTAGTACATTGTCCTCCCACTAGTATCTCCCTGATACTGAGGTTCAACCCCATTTCAAATTTCTGAGCCTTGTCAGAATCAGTGGGCACAAGTCTCGGAGCAAAGCGAACTAGCTCCTTGAATTTCGCGTAGTACTCTTGCACCGTTTTTCCTCCTTGTCTTAAGTTAATAAATTCTTCATACTTTGCAGCCTTAGTGCTCAGTGGATAAAACCTCTCTCTCAACGCTTCCTCAAATTCTCCCCATGTATAAACCTTCTCAACCTCGGCCAAATCTCCTTGGAGATGTTGCCACCACTCGTCCGCCTCTCCATCAAGATAATAGGTCGCCACTCGAACCTTCTCGTTCTCGGGGCATTTGACAGCAGTAAGAAGCTTGTCAAAAGTTCGGATCCAATTCTCCAACTTGGTAGGGTCCTCTTGGCCGTCATAATGAGGTGGTTTGTAGGGGTTCACCAATGCTAGGTAGTTGCCTCGGGCTACCGGCGGTGGTACACCCGCTTGTGCACGTTGCACCTCGGCATTTCCTAGTGCTACGAGAACTTCCTCAATATTCCTTAGACGCTCATCCATATTGTTGGGAACAGGAGGCACTCGCCCTCCTACGTTTTGAGGAATGTCATTGTTGTTAGGTGCATTAGCATCACCAATGTTTGGGACTACCCTCCTTGGTCTTCCCCTAGGTGCCATTTTCTGTTATCCAAGCACGCGAAGATGAGTTTCTAATCTAAGGCACGCTAACAGTTAGGAAGATCTAAATGATAGGAAGGGCAAGAGGAGAGAATAGATATGTGCAAACTAAGCACCCTTGACCAAGTTCTAAGTCTAAAGCAAGATTAGATTCAAGTTAGTGGCTCTAAGGCAAGGTCAATCGACATACCAACTAAGAACGTTATCAAATGCACATGACTTGCATATATATACTTTGAGCATTAAAAAAAATGATGGATGTATGCAAATGCATCCCCCCAAAAAAATACTTATGTATTTTTCAAGACTTGTCGGAATAATTGTTATATAATTCCCATGGATTTTAAAATAAAATTCCTTTCCATGGAAATAATATCTTAAAGATATTTAAAATAATATGTAAATTTTTGGGCCTCTATAGTAGGCCGAAAAATAATAGCTTTAAAAAAAAATTTTCGGGCTCTGATACCACTTTGGTATCAGATAATATCTTTAAAATAATAGCTTTAAAATATTCCGGGCTCTGATACCACTTTGGTATCAGATAATATCTTTAAAATAATAGCTTTAAAATATTCCGGGCTCTGATACCACTTTGGTATCAGATAATATCTTTAAAATAATAGCTTTAAAATATTCCGGGCTTTGATACCACTTTGTAACACCCCGGATTTGATCACCCAGGCCAGGGCATTACCGCCACACCTTCCCAAGCAAGACGCGAACCATTTCGAGCTCACTTGAGAAGATGCTAAGGCTAAGTTGTACCAATACTTAAAAATAATTTTAAAAAAAAAACCATTCAATAAGTGCCCGAAGGTTTAAATCTGAGTTAAGTCTAACATACATAATTTAAAACAGTGCGGAAGCTAAGGGCCAAACACGGCCAAACATGAGTTTGGGATTCGTAAAAGAAAGAAAACAAGTGCGACAAGTCTTCGGAAATTCCCATCCCAAATGTAAATGCATGCGCTAATCTTCAACATCTGAAAAAAAATAGAGACAACGTATCTATCAGTACAACGGTACTGAGTAAGTTAATGTATAGCATAACAAATTTTAAAGTTTTTAGAAGAGAGATTTAAAGATAGAATTTGTAATTTAAAAAGGAAGGTCGAGTAAAAATAATTCCGGAAGATTCTTACACTTTGCCATACGAATAATATATCATTGCTCATTATTATCGAGAAATATCATTCTTGGGGAATCAAACCCACAAGAGTCCAAACATATTCTTTTACCAATGTTTCCATATGGTCGAGGACCTCATTGTTTCCAGAACTCAAATACCTTCGTTTACCATTGTTCATTATGATCGAGGACACCTCGTCCTTGGGGAACGAACCCGCAAGAACCCAATATACATCCTAGGGAATCGAACCCATAGTAATCAACAATATCCTGGGGAATCGAACCCGCAGGAAAAACATAAACCTTGGGGAATCGAACCCACAAGGCAAGTGAAAGTAGCGGACCCTATACAGACACACTCCGGAGCCCTAGGTAACCCATACGGATACACCTAGGAGTATAGACTCATACAATCACGCAACATAATTTCCTTGGCGCCGTTTTGGCCACCAAAAAGAGGGGGCGGCCCAACGAGCTCACGCCAAGTGCACTTACCCTCCAAAATTGGGCATCTAACTCGATCAAAACTCACAAAGTTTCAAAATCCACATTTTAATCATTACAACCCATGTCTACATTTCCAGAATTCATAAGATTCACAAAAGAGTAGCAATCGACTCAATAACCATCAAAACGTACGAAACCAAGTTTTACCGGTAAGACCACACCGTAGCAGTTTTCAAAATCGTATAAGGAAATGTAGTAAAACTTTGTGGAAAATTCTGAAAATTTTACAGGTGCTAGGAGACATCAAAATAAACGTTTTTCTCAGAAATAGGCCTTAGCAAATTCGGACTCTAAGTTGCCCAAAAAAAATCATTTCAGAAACTCATTCCAAAAGGGGTGCAGAGATCATTGTTCATTCGATCACAGTTTGTTTGAAAATCCATAACAATTCGAGGGTTGATCCAAAAATTCTGAAATTTCACAGGAGTAATCTAGACACATAGATGAACAATTTTCATGAAGAAGTCGACCATCAAAAACGACCATAGCTAGGAGTAATACGGGCAACAACACTGACTATTCCTATGAAACGAATTCTGTCAACACAAACTCAGAAAATACCAGATCTGTTTTCGACGACCAAATCAAATCCAAAAATTTTGAAAATTTACAGAGATCATCTTTAAAGTGTTAGGAACATTTTTCATTTAGACAAGTTTTTCCAAAAACGAAAGGATCTAGGCGAGAAAAGCACAACCATAAAATCTACTCGGAAGAAACCCTAAAAGACAGATTTGGCACAAGATGAAAGTCGAACTACATCTCGAAGAATACTCAACCAAAAGCTCCAAAATTTGAGATGCACAACACTAACTTACATATCAAGAGATTAGTGTCGAAATCCTCCTCCTTGATTGCTCCAAAATCAACCAACACAGTCCCACTCTTCCACAATCTATCGAATGGATCCTATTTTGGTTTTGATGGAAGAAAGTTTGATGTTAGGACTAGAAATCCGACTCTAAGGACAAGGATTTGGATTAGAAACCTTACCCACTTGTAGAAGAAGGGATTAGGACCTCCCAATTCGTCCAAGGCCTCAAGAACAAGAACAAAACCCACACAATCTCACCAACTCTCCAATGGAAAATCTGAAATTCGGATTATGGAATGAGGGGTGGTTTTGGGGCTGGTTTGGATAATATTTGGAGTGCATGATGTTCCCAATGACTGACATTAAGACCCTAGGGAAGGTAGGCATGACTCAATGCAGTCAATCTCGAAAATACATCCTATTAACTCCCATTCATCTCACCAATTTCCCAAGGGGTTCAATGAATGCATCATATACATGTATCCAACCTTATCTCAACTTGTAAGGTTCTAGATGCTTCTAGATTTATCCAAAAGGAGTCTCAACACACCCCCAATGGTCTAAGACATGATGGTGGCTCAATTCATGCATCCAAGTTCGGAGTTAATGCTCAAACCGAGCAAAAACGCGTGCAGCGTTTGGAAACGCTGCCTACTGGAGGGTGGCGCGCTGGTGGCGCGCACCGCGCGGCCACCGCGCCACCTTCAGGCTGCGTTTTTTTTTTTTTTTTTTTATGATTTTTAATTTCTAAAAATCATAATATGAAATTATCCGAGATCGTTGGATAATCCGATAACTCTCTTCGAGTTGTTATCGTCCGAAAATATTTAATTCCGCTCTCTCGGAATTATTTCGGTTGTGATAGTTAAATCCAATTCTTTAATTTTTGGATTTAAATTCTCGACGTCGATTTCTCGGGTATTACAGACTGTTACAAGCATCCACAGAATCTCGATTCTATCAATCATACTCTCCTTGTTTTGATTCCAAAAATCCCTAATCCTTTATCTGTTTCTCAATTTCGTCCTATTAGCTTATGCAACGTTCTTTATAAGGTCATGACAAAAATTTTTACTAATAGACTTACCTCCATTATGCCCAAACTCATTGCTGCAGGACAAGCTAGTTTCGTGAAGGGTAGATTTATACAAGACAATATTATTACTAGCTAAGAGATCGCTCATTTTTTTGGAGAAATCCTCCGCTAAACCAGGATACATAATAATTAAATTAGATCTTGAGAAGGCGTATGACAAGCTTCGTTGGCAATTTATCCATGAAACCTTGGTGATGGTAGGTTTTCCCCAGTCTTGCATTTGTTTTCTTATGAATTGTGTTCAATCCGTATCCATGCAGGTTCTCTGGAATGGATGTTTGTCGAGTACTTTTAAACCCTCTCGTAGAATTCGGCAAGGAGATCCTATCTCCCCATACTTGTTCATCCTGTGCCTTGAACGACTTGGAGCCATGATCAAGGAGGCTGTGGCCTATGGCCTTTGGAAACCCGTGACCTGGAATAAAGGTGTTTTGAAGATCTCCTACATTTTCTTCGCGGATGACATTTTGCTCTTCGCCAAGGCTACTTCTGATCAAGCTTGTATTATCAAGAGTGTTTTGGATGAGTTTCACAACATGTATGGTTTGGCGGTTAGCATCCAGAATTCTCGAATCCTATTTGGTAACATTGTTCCCAACTCTACTCGTCAGAATATTGAATCTATTCTTGGTTTTAAAAGTACTTGCAATCTTGGTACTTACTTAGGTATTCCTGCTGTGTCGGGTCGTCGTACCCGGTCTTACTTTGGTTTCCTCCTTGATAAAATGGCTTCTAAGCTTTCAGGGTGGGCGAATAAATATCTGAGTCTTGCAGGCAGGGCAACTCTCATTAAATCCGTCCTTCAATCCATTGGTATCTATGCTATGCAAGTCATGCGCCTCCCACGCAACGCGATTCTAAAAATGGAGCAACTTTGTCGGTCTTTTCTCTGGGGATCTTCTACCACTTCCAGGAAGCCACACTTTATTGCATGGGATGTGGTTACCAGGAAGCTCTCTGATGGAGGCCTTGGAATTCCTGACCTGCAATCACTCAATGATGCACTCCTAATGAAGAATTGGTGGCATCTTCAGTCCAGAATTGCCATTTGGATTTCTCTTCTTAAACATCGCTATGGTTGGCTTGGTCACACTTTTAAGCAGAAACCTCAATCCTTCTCACAATTCGCTAAGGATTTAGCTGCCATTTGGCCTTTGTTTTCCTCGCGTCTCGGCTGGAGTTTGGGCAATGGTAAGTGCATTTACTTTTGGAGTGACAAATGGCTTAATGTAGATATTTCTTTGCAGGATTGTGCTATTCACCCTCTTTCTTCAGTGGAGCTCGACCGCATGGTGGAGTATTATGTTGATAATGGTGCATGGGCAGTTCACAAGTTTGCTGATTTGCTTCCCCCGGATGTTGTCCAGCTTATTCTTCATTGTCGTCCTCCTACGGCTGATAACAATCCTGACCAGCCCCTCTGGATCCCTTCTCTCCGAGGAAATTTCTCTACTAAAAGTGCCAGGGAGTCCTTGTTGAATCTTCCGGCTTCTTAGTGTAAATCTTGGCAGACGATATGGAGATGGCCGGCGTCTCAACGTGTTCGTACATTCTTATGGCTCTGCAGGCATGATAAAATTCTTACTGCAACAGAAAGAGTCAGGAGAGGTATGGCTTTTGAGGCCGATTGTTGGAAGTGTGAAGCTTTGGAAACTAGCATCCACGCCCTTAGGTATTGCCCTGATTCTGCTCAGGTTTGGTCCTCCCTCGGATTCTCAGCGAATTCGTCGTTCTGGTCTCATAACCTGTCTGAGTGGATCGACTCTAATCAAAGTGCCATTGTTGATGACTCCATAGCCTCTTTATTTGGCTTTGGTATCTGGGAGATCTCGAAGGCCAGGTGCCGTGAACTATTTGGCAATGAAAGGATTGATTGGGATCATTTGTTTTCCTCGATCCGCCGAATGTGTTCTAAGTTTTTGGTTGCTCGTGCTGAACTTCAGACACACGGTGTCAAAATGTGGAGTACCAAGAAGATCAAATGGACTAAACCCCCCGCGGGGTGAGCTAAGCTCAACAGTGATGGACGGATTTCCAAGTCTTGCAGCTTGGCTGGGGGTGTCATTAGGGATTGCTATGGACAGTGGTTGGGTGGCTTCCGGGCTAAAGGAGACGTGAAGGATGTGCTCCATACTGAAGCTTGGGGGATACTACTTGGTCTCCAGTTAGCTTGGGAATTGGGCATCTCCAAGATCATTGTGGAATCAGACTGCCTACAGGTTATTGAGCTTATCAATAAGGAAGCAGATGCGTCAGACCAACTTCATTAGGTCTTATCAAAAATCCAAGCTATGTCACTTTGGCATTGGGATGTACAGTTATGTCTACCAAATTATAGCGTTGAACCTTATATTTGAATATGTGCGAATGAACATATTGCTATGAGATCCGGCCTTAGATGCACCTATGTTTTACCGTAGTCCAATTAAGGTTATGACTTAAATTCGTAGGAGCATAATCTACATAACTATACGAACCACTACAAATAAGAATTTTCTAAATATCCATATTGTCTTAAAGATAAGACATGAGTATAGGTAATGACACTGAAGGATTTTAAACTCACAACGAGTTTTATCATACATGCGATTCACCCTTGAAGCCATATGTATTTGGAAACTAGCATTTGATCATCATGTTGGACCCATCGCTATTAAGTAGCAACCGAGGCGGGTTGCATGAGGTCCACATGGGAAGGATAATAAAATTTAAATAAATAATAAAGTAAGAGTAAAATAAGCTCTCTGAAGGTTGGGATTATTTGTTGTTTGTCAGATGCCTCCGCGAGGACGCCCGAGGAAACAACCTGTAAACCCACCTGATGGGCGCCACCCTATGGAGGGAAGGCAAGACCCTATGGAGAATAGGCAGGACCCTATGGAGGGTCGACATGACCGTTTAGAACAGATGGTGCTCACTATTGGTGCCGCGGCCGAACGACAACTGGCAAGGGAAGAGGAGTAAGGTGATCAACCCACTGACTACATAGAGGCTATACATAAATATCAGCCTCCCAAGTATGCCGGACATGAAGACTCGGCTAAATTGGAAGGATTGATTGAGGCTTTTGATAAGCTGCTAGAGGCGGTACAGTGCCCGGAAGAAAGAAGGGTGGAAGTAGCTACATTTTTCCTAGGAGGCAAGGCAAATACCTGGTGGAGAAACCAAGAAATTCGGGACGTCAGTTGGCTAGAATTTCAGGAAGCCCTACGCGCAAGGTTCTACTCCACTAGCGTGAAGAATGCCAAGTATGAGGAGTTCGTTACACTAAGGCAAGGCAGTCGCTCCGTCCATGAATACTATGAAAAATTCAATGAGCTTCTCCGCTTTGCCCCAGGACTAGTGAATACCGATCATGCACAAGCACAGAAGTTCGAGCTTGGACTGAACCAAGAAATCCGAGAAGGGTTAGGAGGGAAACAATTCTCTAGCCTCCAGAAGCTTTTTGATCGGGCAATGACAGTCGAGCGAGTTCGGCAGCCCAAGCGAAAGGAAGAGCAGGTCGGACAATCCTCAAAAGCCCATGAGAAGGGGCACTTTGAGCGGAGACAAGACAAAGGGAAACTTAACCAATGTTGTGACTTTAATGGACCCAACCCGGGAAACGAAAATGGTATTCCCATACCAGACCCCTGCTTAAGATGCAAAATGAGGCATCGGATGCAAGTATGCCCGCCATACGGCACCTGCTACCGATGTGGCCTCAAAGGACATTTGGTCAAAGATTGCGGCAATCGTTTGGACGCAAATAGACTACGGGAGGATCTCAAGGGGGACCGTCGCTTCCAGTCGGAGGCATATCTGAATAAAAGGCCGAGGGACCCACAACAAGACCAGGGTCGAAATCGAAGGAACCCGCCACCAGCAGCTCGAAACAATCAAGGACAACTTAATGAGGTTAACCGGGCTGATCCCCGTGATGCTGACGATGTCATAGATGGTACGTTCATGGTTAAAGATTCCGCTACATAAGTTTTAAATGATTTTGGAGCATCGTATCCCTTCACGACATTAAGAAAGCGAAACAATAAGGATTTAGAGCCCCTAGTGCAGCGAACTTAGGTGATTTCTCATCTAATAAACAGTGGTGAACTGTTCTCGAAGGAAGATGAACACTTCAAGTCGTAATATATGGGGTTGAGCTTGCAGCGAACTTGATTGAGTTCGACTTCCAAGATTCTGACATTATTTTGGAATGGATTGGTTGGCACGATACGGGGCCACCTCCATTATTTTAATATTACTCATATTCCTATGACCTTGATAGCCTCGGAGTTCGATCTCTGTCAAAGACGTACTCCGTAATGATTGATGGAGGTATAGACCCGGTAGTAAGAAAACTTCTCATGATCGTTCCTTGTATGATTTTATCTACCCCGATAGAAACCTTAAGTATGTTTAGTTAAACGAAATTTTCTTTTAAAATCATACAAGAGCCTATATTAGGGTAATTTAATTTCTCTCCCTATTCCCGAGAAGAACCCATGGCTTGCAAAGGACGAAGTTATATATGAGGATAATAGATTATCTCAGCCGATGGAATCTTTGGAAATATACCCCTAGTTGCATCGTGAGGCTTCGAGGACGAAGCCTTATTTTAAGGAGGGTAGACTATAACACACCGTAAAATTTTGAATAATTTTTTTAATTAATGATATTAAAATTTTACTAAAATAAAAAAAACGTCGTATAAATTAATCTACCGCTAAATAATTTTGAGAATGAAAAAGAAAGAAATGATATTTTTGGAACGATAATTATTTAATTAATTCTGACAAATCTTGAGCAGAAATCTAGATAATTAAAATCCTTAAGCGCAAGTGCAATAGAACTATTTTAGAGTACGAGTCAATTCACTAACACTTGGATTAGTCTGTTAAGAAGTGAATAAGTATTAAAAGTGGATTGGAAAATAGAATTAAATCCTTACAATTAAATTAAAATATTCAATCTATTTTTTACTGTTGGGAATTCATGCATTGTCCAAGTTTTGATTAACGATTGTCCCGGATTGGGAAATTTGGAAATTTGAATTATTTGGCTAACAATGCCAATTAATAGATAATTTAAATAAATCTATTATGTTAGAATTTTATGTGTTACAAAATTATCAAGTCCATAATCAATGAATTACCTCATTCTTAATTAGCAAATTGTCTAATGGGTTTCTAAGCCCATTGATTTGGAAAAAGAATTATGGGACATGGGTTAAATTATGAAAATTCAATTAAAATACTTGATCAATGAATTAATAAATTAACTCTATTTTTAATTAACAAATTGTCCCAATTAAAGTATTTGAAAAGTTAGTGAGCAAATTTATAGATGATTTAAGTATATTAAATTAAATTATAAATATAACACCATTGGAGCTTAGAGTATTTTTTCTAATGATACCTAATATGATTATATGGGTTATGAGAATGAAGTCATTAATACATTAATTAGGTCCGAAGATGGATAGATTATGTCTAGTTAAGTTATGCTTGATAATTTAGTTTTGGCTAGTGGATTAGTTTTTTTTAGTCCAATTAATAATTTCAGAGCCCAATATCCTTGGCCCAGTCCATGCCAAGCCCAAAAACACTAACCCTAGCCCAATCTCCAAAACTAACCCTAATTGTTCCTAGCCGCCGCCGCCGAGCCCTCCAGCACCGCCACCGCCGGCACCACCGGAATCCCCCTCGCCACCACGCAGCCGCACCTCCATCCGAAATCTCATCGCACCACCACCTATTCGCCGTCCTCTCCCTTCGAACGCCACCACCGCGCCTCCCATCGCCGCCGCTTCCTGGCCAAGAATCCCTCGTCACCGCCACCGCCACCATGACAGCACCACCTCGCCACCATATTGCCCCAAGAAAATCCCCAAATTTCAACACCACCGCCTTGCCGCGCCTCCATCTACCAAAATCCTCTCCCATTCCCAAATCCGACGCACCACCACCATTTTTTTATCCTCCTCAAACCTCCATAACTCACAACAAATCAGAAAATAGAAAGAGAACACCCAAAATCGAGAAGATCAGAAAAAGAAAATAGAAGAAGAAGAAGGGGGTGGGACTATTTTCACCCGACGATGAATATTATTATTTTGAAAATGCATGATTAAATTGCCCCCTTTTTAAATGGAGGATTCCCCTTATCATATCATTATTATTGGTGAGCTCTTTTTAATGCGTCAACGCTTATTTTGGATGGTATACCAAAACTCTAATTTAAGGCTTATTTTATACGTTATAGTATTATAAGCTTTTCTCTTCAGAGATTACGATATATGTCTAATGGTTAGCATATATGTTCAACTTCGACTTCTCCGCGAATATTTTTGCTAGCCTTAGCGTATTCCGGACGGCCCGGAATACGTGGCGGTAACACCGGCCCCTTGTTCCCGCTCATTACTTTCGCTGAGCCTTTAGGGAAAACGGGGGTATTACAGTTTGGTATCAGAGCTTATATTGTATCACTGGTAAGACCAGGGGTTGTTTTCCCTACAGTTATGTCTTACAAATTATAGCGTTGAACCTTATATTTGAATATGTGCGAATGAACATATTGTTATGAGATCCGGCCTTAGATGCACCTATGTTTTATCTTAGTCCAATTAAGGTTATGACTTAAATTCGTAGGAGCATGATTTACATACCTATACGAACCACTACAAATAAGAATTTTCTAAATATCCATATTGTCTTAAAGATAAGACATGAGTATAGGTAATGACACTGACGGATTTTAAACTCACAACGAGTTTTATCATACATGCGATTCACCCTTGAAGCCATATGTATTTGGAAACTAGCATTTGATCATCATGTTGGACCCATCGCTATTAAGTAGCAACCGAGGCGGGTTGCATGAGGTCCACATGGGAAGGATAATAAAATTTAAATAAATAATAAAGTAAGAGTAAAATAAGCTCTCTGAAGGTTGGGATTATTTGCTGTGTAACACCCCGGATTTGGTAACCCAGGCCGAGGTGTCACCGCCGCATCTCCATAGCAAGACACGGATTCCCGAGCTCGCTAAGGAGGTGCAAGTCTTATGGGTATACAAGGTTTTAAAACATTCAACAATGAGTCCGGAATTCATTAATACTTCAAATCAAGTACGGTAGTAAAAATCAACATGCATGGATAAGGTAAATGCAGCGGAAAAGTAATCGCGGCCAACACGGCCAAAACCTCGGGTTTAACAGACCCGGTAAAGCAGTAGTATGATGCAGTAAATAAAAATGTTCACAAATATATCCCCCCCCCAAATGCGCGTGCATGCGTCACTCGACATACTCTGTAAGAAGGAAATGACAACGGTTGTCAGTATAAAGATATACTGAGTAAGTTAATCCCTAACTAACAAATAAAAGGGGTTACATGTGTTTAAACTAAAGATTTCGCTTACCGTACGAGAATTTAAAAATGCATAATTTATTAGCAGCGGAAAAACATGATTAAAGGACTTAATTTTAAAAGCGTAATTTAAAGCATAATTTAAGATGCATAAATTTTAAATACATAATTTAAGACATGATATATACAATTTAAGCATTATGGAACACTCACACAAGTCTTTTACATTTTATCCCGTAGACTAAGAAGAGGACACCATACCGAGAGATCACTAACGAGGCAATCTCAACATAGGACCACTAACGAGGCAGTCCAAACAATGGGAGACCACTAACGAGGCAGTCTCAAAATGATAGTAGGACCACTAACGAGGCGATCCAAAAAGATAGTAGGACCACTAACGAGGCGATCCACAAATACAGCGCGCGAGATCACTAACGGGGCAATCTCAGATAGTAAGGAGACCACTAACGAGGCGGTCTCAAAGATAATGATAGTTTGAAGATCGGCTCAGCCTAGTGAACGGGATTTTTTGAAAGTTCGTATTTCAAAGTTATCAAATGTTCGATATCGCATTTTCATAGTTCGAGTTTTCTCAAGTTCGAAAAATCCTATTCGAGGCAGTTTACGCCTTTCTTAATTAAAAATTCGTTTTTACACCAAAAATTCTGAAATTTTTACAGTAGTTCAAAAACACACACACAAACAACTTTCATGTTTTAAGTTTTTGGAAATAAGGTTCCGAAGTAAGTCGAAATTCGAGTTCATTGCAAAGAATAATTTCTGTGTTAAAAACTGGTTTCGTCACAGGTTCGTGCAACGCCGATTAAAAATTCATTTCAAAACCAAACGATGCGAAATTTTTACAGTAACTACAAAACACATTAAGGAACAACTTTCATGTTTTAAGAACTTGGAAATAATGAATTCTTGGTCTAGGAAGCAGAGGCCTCATCCCGTTTGCCTCGTCATCGCCGGAATACTCGCCGGAAAGTGGTCTCGGAGGGATTTTGGCTTGGAGAGGAGAATTTGAGAGAGTGAGGCTTTTGTTTTCTGTCCAAATGAGAATGAGGGCGCCCCAATCCGCCCTTAAGCCTTTCCCAAAGGCTGTGATCCGGTTGCCCTCGATAGGGATTGGATTTTTGGCAAGAAAATCGCCATGGAAGGAAAGTTTACACCTCCTGCACCTCTGGCGCGCTGGTGACGCGCACATAGGCCTTTGTCCGCGCGGAGCACGCGTGGTCTGCCCTGGAGTCGCGACTCCTCCGTCCGCGCGGTGGCTGCGCGGCGGCGCGCGGAGGGCGCGGGCCGGCCGGACCGGCCGGTTCGGTGGTCCGCGTGTTCTGTCGGGTCTTTCCTTGCTTTCCCCTATCGGTTTTCTACGTGTTAGCTCGATTCCTTGGGTCGTTTCCGGCTCGGAATCCTTTCCTTAAACTTGTTACGAGTCCGGCTTATCGTTCGCAACATTTCCGTGTCCTAATTAGCCCAGTCTAAATTGGTTCCAACTCCTCCTATCGTCCTTGTGATCTATTTCGATTTTATCTTGTGATTTATTTCGTGATTTATTTTGTGATTTATTTCGTGACTGAACTTAGAAATTAGCTCCAAGCTGCCTACGTACCCTGTGAAGGGATCAAGTCATGACGTAGTTCAAAACAATTTGAATTTGTTTTTCCTCGGGTGTTACATGCTGTTTGTCAGATACCTCCGCGAGGACACCCGAGGAAACAGCCTGTAAACCCACTTGATGGGCGCCACCCTATGGAGGGAAGGCAAGACCCTATGGAGAATAGGCAGGACCCTATGGAGGGTCGACATGACCGTTTAGAACAGATGGTGCTCACTATTGGTGTCGCGGTAGAACGACAACTAGCAAGGGAAGAGGAGCAAGGTGGGCGACCCACTGACTACATAGAGGCTATACATAAATATCAGCCTCCCAAGTATGCCGGACATGAAGACCCGGCTAAATTCAAAGGATGGATTGAGGCTTTTGATAAGCTACTAGAGGCGGTATAGTGCCCGGAAGAAAGAAGGGTGGAAGTAGCTACGTTTTTCCTAGGAGGCAAGGCAAATACCTTGTAGAGAAACCAAGAAATTTGGGACGTCAGTCGGCCAGAATTTCAGGAAGCCCTACGCGCAAGGTTCTACTCCACTAGCGTGAAGAATGCCAAGTAGGCAAGGCAGTCGCTCCGTCCACGAATACTATGAAAAATTCAATGAGCTCCTCCGCTTTGCCCCAGGACTGGTGAATATCGATCATGCACAAGCACAGAAGTTCGAGCTTGGACTGAACCAAGAAATTCGAGAAGGGTTAGGAGGGAAACAATTCTCTAGCCTCCAGAAGCTTTTTGATCGGGAAATGACAGTCGAGCGAGTTTGGCAGCCCAAGCGAAAGGAAGAGTAGGTCGGACAATCCTCAAAAGCCCATGAGAAGGGGCACTTTGAGCGGAGACAAGACAAAGGGAACCTTAACCAACGTCGTGACTTTAATGGACCCAACCCGGGAAACGAAAATGGTATTCCCATACCAGACCCCTGCTTAAGATGCAAAAGGAGGCATTGGATGCAAGTATGCTGAAACTTTTGACAAATTTCCACACACGAGTCTTTTCTGAAATATCAAGTTTGAATTTATTAAAAGAAAGAGTTAAGATTTGTGGAAGGGGTTTAATGATATATTTGGGTTGTCACTTTTTATTACTCGTGTGGGAATCTGTGCTCCCGAAAGCGCACGGTGTCAAAGTTGCAGAATTTATGTGTAAGTACCGGGTCGTCTCTGGAAGATGTGCGATAGAAGCAGGGCCAACGCCCTTTAGCTAGACTTTCAACTGGTTACTCTCATCAATGAGGGGAAAACTAAGTCCTAAATCTAATCTACCAAAGCAAATAAATACTAGTCTATAAAGCATGTAAACTATACTAAGAAAGCAAATAAACTACACTAAGAAAAGCATATAGAAAGCATGTCATAAATCTAATCTATAAAAGCATGTAAGAAAGCATGTAAATCTATGCTAACAAAGCAAATAAATCTAAGCTAGAAAGCAAAGTAAAAGACAGAAGGGACATGAATAAATAAATATTGGACATCAACGTCGACATCAAAGTCCAAGGGAAAGATCCCAAAATATTTGACTCACAATATCTAAATAATAATAGCATGCATACAATAGTATAAAAAGATGAAAATAAAATGGTCCAAAATATATGGTGGACCTGGACAGAAGATGAACTACACAGAGGTTAAATAGCCTTGAGATGAGAAGAGTTCAAAAAGAACTTTTTATTTTGGCTAAAAAGATGGCATAAATAACTAGGATAATCTGGTTGCAAACATCTGCTATTCAGTTCCTAATCATTTAGGATGGGATGATGTTAGACAATAAAAAAGTCTTGGATGACAGTGTCGCTATCATTTAGACTTTCATTGTCTATGAAATAGGAAGAAAAACCTACATATTCCTTTACTGCAACAATTATTAGACGATATTGACAGATATCAACTAACATTATTACAATTAAGGATTCAGGTTTGAAATTAAGATAAAGAAAATAAACTGTATCCAAATAGGAGCTGGCTGAGTGGCTAATCGTTATCCCCGTAAAGAGACCTTTTTGCCGAAGCTTCCACCAGGCACTATTCAGACCATGCAAAATAGTAGACAGTAACAAGCACACAAACTAAGAACTAGTCGTATCCCCATAAATCTATACTAAATCTATACTAAGAAGCAAATAAGAAAGCAGAGGGGACCTTTTCGTCAACAGTAGTTTGCACTACCTCTTACTGTCTACTTCACACAAACACAAAATGAAAAATAATGTAATTTTTGTGTATTTTTAGCCTTCATACGACAAACCGTGTCATATACAACAAACATGGCTATCGTACAGGGGAAGTGGTTGTCATATTTCAGCTTAAAACACATTTTTGACATTTTCTGGATTGTTTTTGGATTTTTAGAATATTATATTTTTTTAGGATTTTCAAAGTATTTCACACCTTAGGAACGTGTGTTATTGGGATTAAAGCAACTAAAGAGATTTTGGATTTTTAATAACATGTTTGTTTTGGGTTTTTAATAAAATATTTTTGTTTGTCACTTTTTTTTTGGATTATAATAGTTTTTATGATTTTTAAAGTATTTCACACCTTAGGAACGTGTGTTATTGGGACACAACGGTTGTCGCTCCCGGAATATGGGTATTGGATAATTTATTTGAGAATCCAATTTATTGGGTTCCATATTCGTTTTATTGGAAGAATGTTTTATTAACAGAATTAATGAATCAAAGAATTAAGTTAGTAGTATTGTTAGAAGTTAGTAAGTTAGACAAACAATTAACAAATAAGAGAATTAACAAACATAAGAACAATTTATTGCAATCTAGCTAATAATTCAACAATGATATTTACACTAAACCAATAATTAAGGCAAGTTCAAGCAAATGAATAAAAGATTAAAAGAATTAAGGCCAAAATAAAATAATATTACTACTAAATACTAAAAATACATGATTTATAAAAAAGAATGGTATTTTAACACTAAAAAATATACATATATATATATAAATAGGAGCAAACATGAAGTGAATAATAATAATAAAAAAATAATCCTACTATACTTATAAATAAGAAAGAATTAGAATTAAAATACGTAATAAATATATAACTACTACACTTATAGATAAGAAAAGAATTAGAATTAAAATACGTAATAAATGTATAACTCTTATTTTTATTAAACACCAATTTTCACCACAAAACTCATTTTATTTTTATTTATCAAAATCACCATTTCTTCACTCTCAACACCAAAAATTAATTAAATCAAGTTATTTATTCCAAATTTAAAATCACACCAAGCAATTATTTTACTAATTAAAATTCCAAGTGACTAAAAAGAATACAAAGAATTTAAAGAATTGCACACACTTCATGAGCATTCTCACAAATAATCCAACCATATCAAGAGTCCAAAAAATACCACCAAACACCAATCCCACAAATAACCATTTATACATTTTATTTTCCAATCATCTCAATAGTCTAATTTCATCAAAACCAACATCTTTCTCAAAACCTCAATTTATTCAAAAATCCTATATCAAGAACACCAAATCGATTTTTCAAAAATAACCAATGCTCAAATAATCAATTTAATCACAAACTACCGAAAAATCAAAAGAATCACATTAACTTTATTAAAACCATTTTTCTTCCTTCAAAAATTCTAACAGATTCAAATCACCAAATTTATTTAACAAACCTTTCATGCTCAAAAAAATTCCAATCAACAATAGATTTCAAAACACCTAATTATTTCAAAGAATATTTCTAACATCTAAACATATTAAAAGAATTTTTATAGATCTAATCCTAAGCCCTAAAATATGCACCTAAGATTCCAATAAAAAACAACACCACAACATTAACCACAAGGAATCAGTCCACTAAACTACACATTTATACATTATACACAAAGAATCAACAACAAAAATAAACATCTCTCAAGCAAGCAAACGATGAAGACAACAAACAAGAAATGAATAAAAGAGATTGGACCGTCCGTGTCGGCTCCTCCTACACAGTCGCTGCTGCTCTGCCCCCAGGCCACCATTGTCCTCATTCCGCATCCATCTCCCCACCACAATGCTACTGTTCCGTTCCATCCAGCCACTGCATCTACTTCACATCTCATAGCTGCTGGTCTCCTCATCACAGCACCATTTTTGTCTCCACCAGGCCTACTCCGTTCCCTAGCGCTCCAATGTCTCACGCCTGCTGCTCGTTCAGAGCTATATCACCACTGCCGGAATCACCACAGCCGCTGCTCCCTCAGGTAGCCCCCTTGCTTCAGCCCAGCACCTCCTCATGGATGTCTTGCTCGCTCACGCCTCCAGGCCACCAGCTGTGCCCCTAGACTCCACAACACAGCTGCTCCGGTAGCTCTGTCCAACATCATCTAAAATCATCTAGTCACCAACATCAAACAACTTCATTATTCGACTCGTCAAAACCATAAAGAATAACCAAGCAATTACTCAACCTTTATTTACATTCCAAAAATCTGAATTTATTCATGTTGAAAAACGGCATAAACATCAAATGCCGTAAAAGTAACAGGAATCGCCGAAGTCCAAGAAGGAGGCTCATCTACCTCGCCGAAAAGCTTGAAGCCACAATAAGAACAGTATTAGCATGTGTTCATTGTCTGTTGTTTATTTTCGATTCTATAAATAGGTACTTCCATTGTTGTAAAACTCAGAGCGAAGCAAAGCAAGAAATGCAAAGAAAGCTTTAGTTATACAACTCTCCGCTTTTGATTATCCTTTTCAGATACAAAAGTGTAAAGTGTCTTGTGTGTGTGAGATATCAAATCCACAAATTGGTATCAGAGCCTGAGTAATCAAAACTCAGAGCAAAACATTTTGAGTATAAATACTCGAATTAAAAGAATTAAATTTACCCACCGTGGTTTCCTCCGAGCTGTTGTCCACCGCCTTCAACATCTTTCCGGTGAACACGCACCGCCTCCACTGCCGCCCAGACCAGCCTCCGCCGAGTTGCCTCCAGCGCCGCCCATCAAGCACTGCCAAGCTCCCACCACCGCTGCCTTTGTCTCCTGCCGCTGCCCGGTGCTGCTCCTCCATCCACCGAGCACTGCCCCTTCAAATTCTTGCCGCATGCGCACCACCCTGAACAGCCGCTGCTGTACTTTCTTGTTGCCGCTGCTACCTTGTTTCTTTGAAAGAAATGAACAAGAGGAAGGAAGATAGTAAATAATTGAAAGAAAAGATTCTGAAATCTGGCTTACACGTGGAGAAAGCCACCCACCAAAATTCAATTCACATTAAAGTGAAGGCAGGAGGGGTGTTGGACTTCAATTCACGTTAAAGTGAAGGCAGGAGAGGTGTTGGGCATTAAATTCCATAGCGAATTTAATAGTTGACCATAAATATATATATATATATATATTATATTTACATATATATTATATATATTTGATATATATACATATATATTAAAGCAAAAAAAAGATATATATATATATATATAAATATATTATTTATCCAGGTCAAATGGCGAATATCACGGGACAAATGTCACTGCCGCAGCTCACAAAAGCAAATTACGAGAAATGGAGTATTCAAATGAAAGCCCTTCTCGGAGCTCAAGATGCATGGGACGTGGTTCAAAATGGTTTTGTAGAACCAGAAAATACCGGGAAATTAACTGCAGCAGAACAAAAAGCATTGAAAGATGCGCGGTCCAAAGATAGCGGAGCCCTATACATGTTATTCCGAGCCGTTGACGAATCAGGCTTCGAAAAAATATCCGGTGCCACCACCTCAAAAGAAGCGTGGGACATCCTGGAAAAATCATTCAAAGGAGCCGATCGGGTAAAGCAAGTGCGTCTCCAAACCCTTCGTGGAGAGCTTGAAAGCATGAAAATGAAGGAGTCAGAAAACGTGTCCGACTACGTCACACGTGTCCAGACCGTGGCAAACCAACTCAATCGGAATGGAGAAGAATTGTCCGATGCCAGAATTGTGGAGAAAATATTGAGATCATTAACT